>JASANF010014712.1:0-40856 GCA_030248245.1 Trissonchulus sp. WLG1_4 | reverse complement strand
TTCAAAATCCTGGCTACGCCCCAGGTTCACATTGACTCCGACGTGATAAATTGTTCGAGTTTCGGTGTCGGAAAAAAAAATTAGTGACCGTGCAACCTGAAGTGGGTACCCGCTGGTCGACCTTACCCAACTCGCGAGTACACACGACCCGCGTAAGCCCCTGAGTCCACACGCACTGGGCTATGGCTATTGGCTATACATGTATGTTTGAGTTCAGGGATTTGGGATTTTCCTTCCCATCCAGGGAATGTACGTATTATATTGCCCCCAGTCCTCCACCCCCTCCCGGAAATTTTATCCGATTGAAATGTTACACAAGGGTTCCCTGGCATATTTTTAGGCCAAATTTTTAGGGCGGGGGCGCAGTGGGGGGCGGGGGGCGGCGGCCAAAATGTGGTGGGGCGCACCAAAGTTCAAGTTCCGAAACTGGGGCGGGTTTTTTCCCCAAAAAAATGGGGTGGGTTTTTCCCCGCCTGCTATACAGTATTCTAGTGTAAGGGTATCTGTTTCCCATATTTTTGTGCTTCCCCTAACTTAAAAAATTTCCCTATTCGACTTCGGAAAATTTTTCTAAAATCCTAACCAAAAATCCCGAATCCCGATCCGGAATCCCGAATCCCGAGGGTAAAATCCCGATCCGGTCCCGATCCCGATCCCGAAAGCAAATCTCGATCCCGATCCCGATCCCGAACACAAATCCCGATCCCGATCCCGATCCCGAACGCAAATCCCGATCCCGATCCCGATCCCGAACTTCAATCCCGTTCGATCACTAATATATATATATATATATATATATATATATATATATATATATATATATATATATATATATATATATATATATATATTATATATAGCTCTTTCCATTATTTCACACGCGTTTCCGACTATTTCACACTGCCACTGGATTACGAATCATCAGAGTCCTGTTTAAATGCAGTTGGGGGGGGGGGGGTAGTGGACCTATTTTCTTGGGTAGAGCACCTTGGGGGAAGCATTTTTGCTGAACCCCTATTTCATTTTTTGGATTTTCTGAGATACGATCCCCCGAAATCTGAACCCTCAGTGAGGGATGTTTTCGCAATTTTCGTATTCTTTTCGAAAGCCCTTGTTTTCTCCGTTCTTATCGTGTCTAAGTGGTGTCAGATTATTGCTCACAATTTTTTAGAATCAAAACAAAGGCTCTTTGACCGGGTTCCTGCCGAAAAAATGGCCAAATTCGCCAGAAACGTCCAATTTTAGACCAAATTCAAACTTGGCCTTAATTTAGGCTTGGGCTTAGGGCTTGTGCTTACTATCAGGCTAATTTTTTGCGTAGAGCACTGAGGGAAGCATTTTTTGGTTAAATGCAGTTGGGGGGATAGTGGACCTATTTTTTTAGTAGAGCACCTTGGGGGAAGCATTTTTGCTTCAAGAACCCTTATTTCATTTTTGGGATTTTCTGAGATACGACCCCCCGAAATCTGAACCTTCACTGAGGAACGTTGTTTCAGAACCCGTGTTTTTTCCGTCCTTGACGTGTTTAAATAAAGTTGGAATGTTTATAATTTTTAGGATGAAAACAAAGGCACTATGACCCCGTTCCTTCCGAAAAATTGGCCGAATTCACCATGATCACAGGAAAACCAGGAAATCTGAATTTTCTGTAAAATTTTATCTGTTACAGACTTTTCAGATGTTTTTTACCCTTTCCATTCAGAGACATTTTACAGACTTTCAGAGGAATTTCAGACAAATTTCAGATAAATTCAGAGGAATTTCAGAGAATTTCACCCAGAATTCAGAAACTCTAAATTTTATCTGAAAAAATGTTACATGCTTTTCAGATAAATTTCAGATATTTTTTACACGAGTTTCAGAGAAAATTCACGTGTTTTTCACATCTGTATATAAATATCAGGTAAATTTTATCTGAAATTCGTGTAACAAGTATCTGAAATTAATCTGAAAAACCAGTAACATTTTTTCAGATAAAATTCAGAGTCTCTGAATTCTGGGTGAAATTCTCTGAATTTTCCCTGAATTTCTCTGAAAATTATCTGAAATTCCTCTGAAAGTCTGTAAAATGTCTCTGAATGGAAAGGGTAAAAAACACCTGAAAAATCCGTAACCGAAAAAATTTCACAGAAAATTCAGATTCCTGGTTTTCCTGTGGATCGTCCAATTTTTGACCTCAATTTATGCTTGGGCTTAAGCTTAGGTTCAGGCTCAGGCTTAGGAACCAAAAAATCGAAATTTTTAGGAAAAATCTTGCCAGCTAAGCCCAGATGATGCCTTATAACATCATAACGCATTCAAAACTATCCAAAAACAAAGATTATAGCCAATTTTGGCTTCGAACTTTGGCCTACGTTCACTTCCAAAAACACTGAAAATGCAATTTTCAGGGGGTCATAGGTCAGAAAATCCAAATTTGTAGATTGGGGTTCTATTACAAAAAATGCTTTGCTCAAGGTGCTCTACTCCTAAAAATAGGTCCACTATCCCCCCCAGTGGCGTATTTAGGGGGGGGGGGCGGGGGGGCCTGCAGCCCCCCCCCTTTAGCGATTTGAGCCCCCCCCCCTTAGAGGGTCGCAGCCCCCCCCCTTTCCGAAACTTCAAAAGCTGACAAGTGTTTCTGATACCTCCACAATTGACAAATTCTACCTTCAAAATTAAAAAAATCTCTAAGTTTTTTCCATTCTGTTGATGTTTTTTCGGCTCAGATACCTTTTTTCTTTGTGCATGCCCATATATATGCCAGGTCTATTATCATATTCTGTGCTAATTGATTAATGTCTCACATGTTTGTATAGTTAGATAGGGTAAAAAATACAAAATTAAATACGAAGTATACTATTTTTTGCTTTGCTGCATACATGTTTGTATTTTTTTGTTTGTATTTTTTTGCATACATGATATTTTTTACGATTTTTTCACTTTTTGTTAATTTTAATTTTTGAAGCATTATTACACCAATCTGCAGTGGCGTAGCCACAAAAAATTTCGGGGAGGGGGGATGAGGTTTCTTTGTTTTAAAACGTTAAAAATGCATTTAATTGCTATTTTAACGCTAAAAACGACACATATTAGCAATTTTCGGCCAATTTATAGTTTCTGTATAATAAAATTAGCCACAGTCGACCATTTGGAACTTTGAATAATGATCTGCTAACGGTATCCGCGTCTCGTGTGTCAATTTTCAACCCTAAAATTGCAACACACATCAGAAACGGTCGTTCTTGACGACGGATCAGAAAAAGCCACCTGGCAAAAGCATATTGCAACGATAAATCATCGCAAAACCCCAATTATTGAACGCAGCCATAAAATAGCCTACGCTGGCCCATAGCACAAAAAGATTCACTCCAACTCTTATGTACGCAGCTGTACACAACGGGCTTTTACGCCAAATGGACGTGACTTTTGTTCCCCGCTCGACTATATATAACGTAGGTCATAGGCCCTTGGGCCTATTTTTTGATCCATGAGCTTAAATAATAATGTTTAATATTTTAAAATTATATATTTTTGTTTATTTTATGTCAAAAGTGCAGTTGTCAGTGCAATGTAGATGGTTAAAACCTCAAAAAAGCTAAAACTTCAAAAAGTGTAGTTTTCATTGCAATGTCGATGGTTAAAACCTCAAAAAAGCTGAAACTTCTGGGGGCTGCCGCCCCCAGACCCCCGCATTGCTAAATGCTAGCTGTAGATCCACTACATTTCTTTATTTCATGTAAAAAGTGCAATTTTCAATGCAATTTCGATGGTTGAAATCTCAAAAAAGCTTCAACTTCTGGGGGCTGCCGCCCCCAGACCCCTGCAAAGTTAAGTGCTTGCTGCAGATTCACTATTGTAGTTTATCGATGGTTACCCCCCGGTCGCAGCCCCCCCCTTTGCGAAATCCTGGATACGCCACTGATCCCCCCCCCCCAACTGCACTTGATCCCAGAGTCCAATATAAAAACTTTTCCACCGCAATCAAAACTATTTCACGCTACATTATCCCCATTAGGATCAAGTGCAGTTGGAAGGCGGAATAGTGGACCTATTTTTTGGAGTAGAGCATTTTGAAGGAAATTATTTTTTGTAATAGAACCCCTATTCACAAGTTTGGATTTTCTGCACTACATATGACCCCTTGAAAAATGCATTTTCAGTGATTTTGGAAGTGAGCGTAGGCCAAAGTTCGAAGCCAAAACTGGCTATCTTTGTTTTTGGATAGTTTATTATACTTTTTTGAGCAGCAGATGGCTGTTAAACATTTTTCCCCACAAAACTATCACATTTAAGTAGGGATGGAAGTCTCGGTCTTGGTCTCGGTCTCGGTCAAAACCCGAGACTAGCCCAGTCTCGGTCTCGGCAGTCGAAAAGTCTCGGTTTGTACCCGGTCTCGGTTTTTCAAATCTGTGAAAACTTTTCCTGTGGTCCCCCTTTGGTTTATATTTCTGGCAGGAAATTTTTTTCGGAAGTGTTCATTTCACCAAAATTTCACACTAAACAGTGAGATTCTGTCAATTTTTTCAGAAAACAACTTTACCGTGGTTGTTTAGTTTATCAGTAAACACAGTACATACACATAAATGTATGTTTATGATTTGGTTTCTTATTTCATATTATCTTTCAAGTCAATCTGTGTGATTATTATTATATTTTATTCTTAGTATTAGTGTTTGGTTTGGTTAACTTTTTTTGGTGGCTTCACAATTTCACATACTTAACTGTAATTTCCAATTCCAATTATTAGTATGAGTTTAGCAAAAAATCAAAAAAAAACTGCGAAAGTTCAACTAATCGCACTACTAAGAACTACATAATATACGGTGACACATGCAGTTCGGTAGATGAGATGGGAAGACTCTACTCCCAGTAAAATTTAGTCCCAGGGGATTGAGGGGACTCACAGAGATGTCACGCCGGAGACAAAGAATGAAAGAGCGTCATGGCGCGCAGGTCTAATTTTTGAGCCAAACCCTTTCTATCTCGGGTGTATTTTAGCAGAACATTGGTAATTCCAATACAATCGGAGCTAATTTTAACTAAATTCGAGCCAAACAGTGTCAAAATTTGCTATTTTCTGGCAAGAACAAGGACAAATTGCGTCTGTTTTGGAACCGAGGTCAAAATTTACAATTTTCAAGAGGACATGGTCCCACAGTCCCACACAAACGGGAGAAAGAACCAGCAGTGTAAGAAAAATTGTGATATAGCTGTTATTTATACATAAGGTGTCTGACCATGGTGATGGTCTTGTAATATTATCTAAAAACTTGTAAAAAGTCATCAATAGGTAAAAAATGGCAAAAAATGACCCAGTCTCGGTTTTGGCGGTCTCGGAATTTGGTCTCGGTCTCGGTAGTCTCGGTTTCGTAGTCTCGGTCTCGGTCTCGGTCTCGGAAAAAAACCGAGACTTCCATCCTTACATTTAAGGCATAAATACTGCGTTCCAATAAATTCTAATGCCTCAAATCCTAGTTCAAAACTTCCCTGATGCTCAGAACCAAGCTCACGCTGACGGGCAATTTGGGTTTTAAAGTTCAGCTTTCAATCAATCAAAATATTTTATTCAAACTGCAATACATGAGTCATACAGTCAAAAAATACAAAACAGTTTGAAAAGGTGATCAAAGAGCCGGGAATAGACTTCTATCAAGCCACCTGTGCATAATGCAAAAGTGCAACATAACGAGAATACAGATTAAAATGACAATGCAATTATACGAAAAATGCAAAAATACATACAATGATCCGATTGTTCGAAAGTGATTGCAAATATTAACAATAAATTAAAAACTGAAAAGTTAGCATATATTGATCGCATGAATAGAGACATGCCAAATCACATTGTGTTTGGCTTCGTTGCACTCCGTCATTTCTTTTTGTTGAAGAAGAAAAGTCTCACGCAGTGGCGTAGCCAGGGGGGGGGGGGGGGCCCGGGGGCCCGGGTCCCCCCCTCAGCGATTTTGACCCCCCCCCTCAGCGATTTTGGCCCCCCCCTCAGCGTTTTTGGCCCCCCCCTGGGAGCCAAGGGCCGAACCCCCCCTTTTGTTCAACTCATAAGAAAATTTCAAAAATTTCCAATATATATATACGCCTCCAATTGACCAAATTTTGCCTACAATTAAAAAATTTCTCAACATTTTCTGGGGGCTGCCTCCCCCAGACCCCTGCAACTCCTTAGTTTATTCGGTTCCTTGTTATGATCTTTTATTATTAAAACCTTGTATGTGTGAGAGCATGATACAGCACCTACTCACAGGAAACCAATGCGGCGAAAAGTTGATGATATTTTGTTGAAATATTTTTGAAAAAATTTTCTTTTGTATTTCATTTATTTTTCAACAAAAATTCAACAAATTTTCAACAATTTTTTGCAACATTTCTGTTATATTTCGATGAAAATTCTACTAAAATTCAACGTAATTTCACTATATTTTCAACAAAATTTCGTCACATTTTCAACAAAATTTTCAGTAAAATTTCAACAAAATTTCATTTATTTTTCAACAAAATGTCAACAAATTTTCAACAATTTGTTGAAAAATTTCTGTTATTTTTCCATGAAATTTCTACTAAAATTCAACGTAATTTCAATAGTTTTTCAACAAACTTGGTCAAAAGTGTTTTTGTGAAAAATTATGACAAGTCAAAAATTTGGAAAATTTTGTCACTTTGGAATTTTTCAACATGCAAAAATTTTGAAATTTTATAAAAAACGCTACAGGCCTCAAAACTGCACAGAAATAGGTGTGGTAAGTCAGTTTGGGATGCGCTTTCCACCTGCATACTCAAAAAGGTCCTATGTCGTGAGGTTCGGCCAGGAAGCACTAGGGTTTTTTTCCCCGCAAAACGCGTAGGGTTTTTTTCCGCCTTTTGTTTTGTGTTGTTGTCCGATCATGTGTGGAGGAGTTATATTGTTGGGTTGTGTGTTTGGTCCCCCTAATAATCTCTGGGGTATAATGTGGGTCCCGCTAGTTTAGCATGGTTAGTTTCATTGGGTTTGGTTAGGTTAGAGTTGAAAGTTGTGGATGTTTTGAGAATAATGGTAGGTAGATGGTGTGTGACTTTGGTACTTGTGTTGGTTGTGGTGTGTACTGGCTTTGTTTGTTTAGCTTAAGTTTGATGTTTGTTCAGTTTTGCGGAATGGTGTTTAGGGTTGGTTAGTGCTTTGTTTTAGTCTTTGTATTATATTGTAGTCTTAGAAGAATGGTAAAATTTAGTAATTTCGCAAATAGAAGTAAAATGAAGTTTTTACGAGTGCCGATTTTCGAAATGATAATCCTATTTCATTGCAAATCTTATTTCTTATTTTGAAATGCGCTAGGTTCTGGGGGCTGCCGCCCCCGGGCGCCCCCAGTCCTAGTTCCTCCTTTCCTGTGTGTTGGGAATTTGTTTTAGAGTTTTTTTTAATTTTTTTAAGAGTGATTCTGGGGGGCGGCCCCCCGACCCCCCCCGTCATTTTTCTTTCTTGGCCAAGGGTGCTGAAGTTAAGTTTTCAATGCAATTTTTTAAAATTTTAAAGGGGCACCTGGGGGGGGCCGCCCCCCCAGACTCAGACCATATATGTGTATATGTATATATGTATATGTATATGTATATATGTATATGTATATATATATATATATATATATATATATATATATTAGGGATAGACCGCTGGCTCGGCTCGGCTCGGCTCGGCTGCCGAGCCGGCCGGCTCGGCTCGGCTCGGCTCGGCAAATTGCCTTTGGCTCGGCAATTTTGCCGAGCCAGGCCGAGAGCTGAGACAGCCGAGAATTTTCAAGAACTAACTTTCGAAAGTTTAAAAACTCTTCCCAGAATCCAAACAGCTAGAGCTGTATATTATACTGTTTTTGTGTTTTTCCGTTAATAAACCAGTCTCTCCTACCGGTTATATCCCGGGGGCGGGCGGCCGCCCTACCCATTTTTTATTGAAATTACTGAATGTAAGAATATGTGTGTATTAGGCGCAATTTGTTTGCCGAATATACTGTTTTGTGTTACATTTATATCATTGCAAAAACGACATTTTTTAATAAATTTGCTGTCCGCATTGCAATATATATCCAAAAGCTTAGTATATAAATTTTTCAATTTTTAACTCTGGCGCCCACTGCGCAAAATAGCTGAGAAAACGGTGGGAAGATAAGCAATATTCCATGGTTCTTCAGATGCATATAGTAAAAGTGAAAAAATTTAACGTATAAATATACATATAGTAATATTGTTGGACAAAGCCGGCGTCGTGGCGAAAATGGACGTCAAAAAAACGGGCCCTACACAGGAACCTGAATTTTCTGTGAAATTTTTTCAGTTACAAATTTTTCAGATGTTTTTTACAATTTCCAGCATTTTACAGACGTTCAGTGGCTTTTGAGATAATTTTCAGAATAATTCAGGCAAAGTTCAGATAATTCTTACCCAGAATTCAGAGACTTTGAATGTTATCTGAAAAAATGTTACTGGCTAATTCTACAGAAAATTCAGATTTACTGGTTTTCCTGTACTTTCAAGTTTCATGCTTTTGTCGACGTCATTGTGTAGCTATCGATATGAAAATTGATGAATTTTTATTGAATTTTTCGCACAATTTGCAGTTTGCCACCAAAAGTAGCAAACATTTAGGGTACCCCGCTCCCGTAATCAAGGGTACCCACGACGGTCCCCCCCTTTGGGTTTTATCGCCCGGCCGAAAAAAATTCTGATAGGTCTCCAATTGACCAAATTTGGCCTAAAATTCAAAAAATTCTCATTTTCTTCTGGGAGCTGCCGCCCCCAGACCCCTGCAATTTTGTGGCTTACTATATATTCGTTGATATTATCTTTAATCAAAGCCAATGCATGTCTGCAAGAGTACATTCTGCTGAACTTACTTGTGTAATATACTGTCTGATATGATGTTCCCATCTTTTGTTTTACTTTTCTTGTCGGAAAATATTTCTGATACGTCTCCAGTTGACTATATAAATTCTGACTAAAAATTTCAAAAATCTCCATTTTTTCCTGGGGGCTACCGCCCCCAGACCCCCGTTATCTGTGGCTTAATTCTCTTCGCGTTTCACCACTGGCGGCCCGAATCCCTCGGCCATACATGTAACGGGGTCAAAATGTTCAGGGTGCCTCTCCGGCCAAATTTTGGGGACCCTACCCCCCCCCAGATCGACCAAAAATATATACACTAAATTTTGCAAAATTTTCTAAAAATTTCGCCCCCTCATACATGTATGCCCTCGGCTGTTTCTGAATTTAGGAAGGAGCTTCCCCCATAACCTCCAACTGCATGAGTATCAAATAAAAGCTCTAATCCTTCCTTGCTTCTTGACATAAGTCAAAATTTGTCACTTAAAAAAGTTGTGCCCCAAAACATTCATTCCCGGAGCGCACGATTAAATTTTGCTAAAACCCAAAATTAACCATAGTCGGCCGGCTCGGCTCGGCTCGGCCCGGCATGCCGAGCCGGCCGGCTCGGCTCGGCTCGGCTCGGCACCGAAATTCCCGGCTCGGTCTAACCCTAAAAATATAAAGCATCCTTGCTACACTTGATTGTTTACTGATTAGTTTATAATTTTAGCCAATAGCTGTTTTATCGGTTTACATAAAATCAAAAAATCTTTGTTTGTTTCACAAATTCACAGAAAAGTGGGGTTAAATGCAGTTTGGGGGGGGAAATAGTGGACCTATTTTTTTTCAGTAGAGCACCTTGGGGGAAGCATTTTGTCCAGAACCTGATTTTATTTTTGGATCTCCTGAGATACGACCCCTCTTAACCGAACGTAGTGGCGCAATTGTTTTCCGAAGCTTTTGTTTTTTCCGTTTTAATCGTGTCTAAATGGTGTCAGATTATTGTTTACAATTTTTTAGAATCAAAACAAAGGCTCTTTGACCGGGTTATCCTGCCGAAAAATTGGCCAATTTCGCCAGAAACGTTCAATTTTTTACCAAACTCAAACTTGGCCTCAATTTAGGCTTGGGCTTAGGCTTAGGGCTTAGGCTTAGTATGGGGCTTAGGCTTAGGCATAGTATCAGGCTTAGGCTTAGGCTTAGGTTCAGGCTTAGGCTTAGGCTCAGGGGCCGTATTCTCAAAATTACCTGCAGGTAAAGTTAGGCTAACTTTACCCACAGGTAAGGTGAAGGTAAAGTTAATTCTGCGGGTAAGGGTAAAGTTAAAGTTTACCAGAGGGTAAAGGTGAATTCTTAGAATACGGGGTAAAGTTAAAGTTAAACTGTTGGTAAGGTTAAAGTTTAACCTTACCTGTGGGTAAGGTTAAAGTTTAACTTTACCTGTGGGTAAGGTTAAAGTTTAACTTTACCTGTGGGTAAGGTTAAAGTTTAACTTTACCTGTGGGTAAGGTTAAAGTTAAACTGTGGGTAAGGTTAAAGTTTAACTTTACCTGTGGGTAAGGTTAAAGTTTAACTTTACCTGTGGGTAAGGTTAAAGTTAAACTGTGGGTAAGGTTAAAGTTAAACTGTGGGTAAGGTTAAAGTTTAACTTTACCTGTGGGTAAGGTTAAAGTTTAACTTTACCTGTGGGTAAGGTTAAAGTTTAACTGTGGGTAAGGTTAAAGTTAAACTGTGGGTAAGGTTAAAGTTTAACCTTACCTGTGGGTAAGGTTAAAGTTTAACTTTACCTGTGGGTAAGGCTACGGTTTGACTATGGGTAATTTTAAAAGTTTAACTGTGGGTGACGTAAAAGTTTACTTCAACTGACTGAGGCTGAAGGAAAAGTTAAAATTTAGCTATAAGTGATGGCGAGCTGTATCAATTTTTTTAAAATGTGTATGTAATAGTAAAATTTTGGGCAAATTTTGTTTGAAACTAGGCATTTGTGTGTTTTTCCAGTATTTGTCTCAGTTTTCTACAAGTTCGTCCAGTTTATATATATATATAGTGTTTCCCTTTCTTTGCAATCACTTGAATTTATGGACCGCAAGAGCTGTAGTTTGTGTAGCCGTGCAAAAAATTATATATATATATATCTGTTGTTTGTACACGATGCGTATATCCAAAAGTGGGATATAAAGCCCTTAGGTGCGGTGCGGTGCTCATCTCCGTTACAGAGCCCTGGAACGTCAGGGGCGCCACATCTACAACGACTATATACATCCATGGACCATGGAGGGGGGGGGCAACCCATACCCATCTGAAATGGGGGGGCTCCGGACCAAATAAGGGGCGCCCCCCCTTCTTATTAAACGTAGGCCAGGGGCCCAAATCGCTGAGGGGGGAGGCAAAACCGCTGAGGTGAGAACCTTGGACCCCCGGGACCCGCTTGGCTACGCCACTGGTTTTTTCATTAGCCCACCCAATCGCTGGTGCACTGCATAGTCCTTCAAGCGAGATTTATTTTTTATAAAGCATTTGGGGGGATAATATATAGTAGCGTAGCCAGGATCTAGTTGAGGCTGCGGCCAACGTGCCTGTTTGTCCGAAACTTTTCCGAAGTTTTTCTGCCGGGGGGGGTTCGGGGTGCTACATTTTTATCCGAGGGGGGGTATATCGCTGAGGGGGGGGGGCAAAACCGCTGAGGAGAAGGGCCCTAGGGCCTGGCCCCCCACCCCCCCCCATGGCTACGCCGCTGACAGTATACACGCAGGCATTTGCTGTCGCGAAAGGCAGAAAGAAGGAAAAGCTAGTTACAGAGTTGCCGCTTTCGGGGGCCTGGGGATAACCACCTTCAGTAAAAAATTACAGAAAATTTTGATTTTCAGGCCAAATTTGGTCAATTGGGGACGTATATCGAGAAATTTTTATACACATTTTTAAAAATTGGTTAAAAAAGCTCACCCTCACCCATTGCTAAATTTAAACTTTTCCTTCAGCCTCAGTTGAAGTAAACATTTACCTACCCCACAGTTGCAATTTTAACCGTAACCACAGTAAACTTTAACTTTAACCTTACCCACAGTTAAACTTTAACTTTAACCTTACCCACAGTTAAATTTGAACTTGAACCTTACCCACAGTTAAACTTTAACTTTAACCTTACCCACAGTTAAACTTTAACTTTACCCTTACCCACAGGTAAAGTTAAATTTTAACCTTACCCACAGGTAAAGTTAAACTTTAACCTTACCCACAGGTAAAGTTAAACTTTAACTTTACCCACAGTTAAACTTTAACCTTACCCACAGGTAAAGTTAAACTTTAACCTTACCCACAGGTAAAGTTAAACTTTAACCTTACCCACAGGTAAAGTTAAACTTTAACTTTACCCACAGTTAAACTTTAACCTTACCCACAGGTAAAGTTAAACTTTAACCTTACCCACAGGTAAAGTTAAACTTTAACTTTACCTACAGTTAAACTTTAACCTTACCCACAGGTAAAGTTAAATTTTAACCTTACCGGCAGTTTAACTTTTAACTTTAACCTTACCCACAGGTAAAGTTAAACTTTAACCTTACCCACAGTTTAACTTTACCCTTAGGTAAAATTTTGAGAATACGATTTTACCTTCACCTTACCTGTGGGTAAAGTTAGCCTAACTTTACCTGCAGGTAATTTTGAGAATACGGCCCCAGGCTTAGGCAATAAAAAAAATCAAAATTTTCAGAAAAAATCCTGCCAACTTAGCCTGGAGAATCCTGCCAGCTAAGCCTAGACGATGCCTTAAAACATCATAACGCACTCAAAACTATCCAAAAACAAAGATTATAGCCATTTTTGGCTTCGAACTTTGGCCTACGTTCACTTCCAAAAACACTGAAAATGCAATTTTCCAGGGGTCATAGCTCAGAAAATCCAAATTTGTGGATAGGGGTTCTATTACAAAAAATGCTTCCCACAATGTGCTCTACTCAAAAAAATAGGTCCACTATTTCCCCCCCCCCCCAACTGCACTTGATCCGAAAAGTGACAGAAATTTTACCCTCGGCGATTTCGGCCGATCACTAAGCGTTTTGCCCGTTTTTTCGTTTTCTTAGAATCGTCATAATGTTAGACGTGTGCTAACAATGTGACATAGTATCAATATGCATCAAGTCTGTAGATACCATACGCGTACCTCCATTTACTTGGTTTTTCTCTTGGTGTGTGTTGGTGTATTTTCATTTGTGCGTATTTTAGGCACGTTGTTGAATACGGATACGCACATATATCAAGATGTGAGGGCCAGATTTTAAGAATGACGTTGGCGAGACTGCTAAACATTTTGTTTGGTGTTATTTTATTTTTAACCTCATTTCTTGGCAGTATATTTATCTTGTTTCCTTTGTTTCCTTCAATCTTAGTCTCTGCAAAGCTTTACCGATGGCTTATGAACCGAATGGTTGGTTACTGGTTGACTCTGCCACCGGTAAGTGTTTTTTATATATACTGTACGTATAGGTGATTTCAGTTTTAGCATCCCCATCTGGTTACCGGAAGAGGATTTTTAAGAAGGAGAATGGATCAAAATTTTCGTGAAGGGTGGCATTATTTCCTGTAAACTTAAGGGCACATCAGATTTCGTTGGGGAAAAGGATGCACAATATGCTATTCGGGGTGGTAAGATTTCTTGTAATCCTGCCGATTTGTGTTTATTTGCGTTTCAAGTCCTTATTGGAAGTGTTGCACGGAGTGAAGTTGGAGCTGAGCGGTGATATGATCTCTCGCAATGATCGTGCCTTGCTGATTATGAATCATCGAACTAGACTAGATTGGCTTTTTCTCTGGACAGCACTTTACGCCATCGACCCATGGCTGTTAACATCTGAGAAAATTGTCCTGAAAAGTGACTTAAAACGAATCCCGGGCGCTGGTGAGTGGAAATTCACTATTCACAAATTGTTTAATATTACGTAAACGCCAAATATAAGCAAGGCCATGACATTTATTATTCGTTACTACGTATATATATGTACCATGTATATACGTATTACATATATACGCTTTGAAGAACTATTGCTAGACCGGTTTACTACAATAAGTGTGTGTATACTTTTTGATGTTGTAGCTTCATTTATATACTCCTGTTCATATCAGTTTGTATTTGTGTGTAAAATAAAAAACTGCCAGCTGAAATTTTTTGTGAGTTCAGGTTGGGCGATGGAATGCAACGCGTTTGTGTTCGTGGATCGCAACTGGGCCTCCGACAAGCCTATCTTGTCTAATGCTTTGGACTACTACAAGGATCTGAGTGCAAATTATCAGGTTTGTGTACATTTTGTGTATATTCTTTTGAGTTTTCTCTAAAGTCTGACCAAAAAATGTTGAACCCTGAGACAAGAATAAACATTTAGCGATTTCATGACTAGAAGGACGAATTGCTATTATTATCATTGCTATTAATATATGTTGTTTTATATATATACGTTGATATCATACATGGGCGTGGGGGGGGATTGGGGGGGGGGATTGCTCCCCCCCCCCCTGACCCCGCTCCCCCCCCAGACAGGTCCGCTCCCCCCCCAGAATTTTCCGAAAGTAGCTCACGAAGGTAAATTGAGCAGCCGGGGAGCAAATTTGGTGGCTCACGAAGCAAAAATTAGTAGCTCAAGGAAATTTGGTGGCTCGCGAAGCAAAATTCTCCGGAAAAGTTGCTCGGCACCCCCCCCCCCCGGTCGACGGCTCCCCCCAGATTTCCTTAGCTGCACATGTGTGGTTGATATGTTTATATCGTTGTGTAGTTAAAATGTCACATTTTTTTTAGTTTATTTTGCTTTTCAGATTTTATTCTTTCCGGAAGGCACAGATCTGCACGAGAAGGCGATGGCTCGCAGTAACTTGTTTGCTGAGAACCATGGCTTGCCAAAACTAGAGTACACCCTGCATCCGCGCACCACTGGCTTTGTGCACGCTGTGCAGAACATGGCGAAAGGTCGCTAAAATGTTTTTTCATAATTTATCGTATGATCGGCACACCCTAGTTACGGTTTGGGGTTGAAAAGTAGTCTTTGTGAAGCAGCGAGTAAATAAATTTGGGGTAGATTTAATACGTTAATATTGACGAACAAGCTATGCCAATGACGGTTTTTACAAAAAACACAACTTTATTGATTAAACAATTAATCGAATCATCGTGACTGTAAAGAAATTTCTAAAGTGGATACGACTCGGAGCGTTAATTTATGCATATTATCCCTGGGCAATGATAAGCTAAGAGTGACTGTTCTCGTTTTCACTCTCATCTGACATGTTTTGAGTTCAGGTGGTGGTTTGGACGCCGTCTACGATATTGACATAGCCTATCCAGAAACAATAGTAACCAATGAACTTGAATTTATGAATGGTAAAACTCCAGAAAAGCTGTGCGTGAATGTGACCCGTCATTCAGTAGAGTCTTTACCTGTTACCTCAGCTGAAGAGTTGGCCAGTTGGTGCTCTCAGCGTTGGCTGGCCAAAGAAAACCGGTTGCGTGAATTCTACACCGGTTCCAAATCATTCCCCGGTTCTCGCGTCGTTTCTATACGCGGTCCCGGCATTTGGCTTTCGCTGGCATTTTGGCTTAGCAATTTAGTCGCCTGGATTTATGGCTTGTGTAGTAGTTGGTGGATTTTGCTGTATGCTGTTGGGGCTGTCGTGGTGTTCTCAGTGATTGATTGGGTATATGGCGGTATTGAACGTTGGGAAATATTGTGGTGGAAGCGAAAATTGGATTGGTAGTCAGATGACTCTAATACATAGTTTCAGCGGTTTTATAATATTTTGCTCCCACGAATGTCTAGAAACGTATGACATGAGCACAATATCGATACAGTAGTTGAGTAGTATTAATCTAAACTGCCAATATCAGCACTCAGATTAGTGTTTTTTACGTTTTCGTCACTTTTATCTCGGAATTAAATTCTACTTATGAGTGAAAGTAAATGTCACGTAGCTTACATATTTAGTATCTATATTGTGGCAATCATTCCTATAAGATTGAACTTATGAACATGGGAAGAGTGTTTAGGAACTAATTGAGCCGACTATTTTTTGTTATTTTTATTTTTTTACCTGTAGTGCACAAAAGGCATTTTTATTTATTAGCTGTCCATGTCATAGCTCAGTATATCTGTCCCGACCGCATTTTTTTATTATGCCAGTATTTGTTCACCTCAATGTACTTTTTTTGCAAATATAGTATGTGTATATTCTTATGGCTTTTTGTAAGTTATCACTGTTAGTTCTAGTTGTGAATATTTAGACGAGCTTTGCTGATCTGTGAAGTTAATTTCCGGTTTGTAGTTCTGTACTTTGCATTTAAGCAATGTCATAACATCAGATTTTTGCTTGTTTCTCCATAATAATAGGCATTTTTTCAGTTGAACTTAAATTATTCGCTGAAATGCAGTAATTACCCGAGACAACGATAACTTGCACAGTCCAATAAATTTTCAAACTTGAAAAGTAGATACAGATAAAGTAGAAAAAAGAGAAGAGTTTGATAGCAATTCTTGTGGAGTTTATTTTTCAATTTTTTATCTGGCGATTATTTATAGCTTCGTTATTGTCAGTTTGTTTTGATTTGCATTTTCTGTATATGCTGGTCCTTAATTGTATTGTTGTGTTATTGTTTGCATTTGTTATACATTTTTTGTCTTTTTTGTTCAACATAACGTTTTTTGTCTATTGTATACCTCGTACATTTATACCATTCTGTACCTCAGTCTAAATATGGTCACATTTTACATTTGCGAACTTCGCTTTCTCCTGTTTCGGTCAGTCCAGTAATTTCTGTGGTCCATGCCAGACGTCGTTTTTGTGACCTGGAGCAAGCCAAAACCGCTCCTACTCACAGATGTACATGGGGGTCTGGGGGGGGGGGGGGAAGGCCCCCCCCGCCCCCCCCCCAGATTTGAGAATCTGGGACAAGCCCCCCCTCAGATTTGACCTACCAGGACAAACCAGACAAATGTTTTAAAAATGGGTAAAAAGCTAAAACATTTCTAAAAAAGCCAAATTTTGACGAAAATATTCTATTTTTTGGGCAAAAATTCTAATTTTTTTGCGTTTTTGTCCGCTCAAGCCCCCGAAAAGTCGGGACTGAAAGAAAGGTGCCCGAACACTCAAAAATGGCCCCAGATCGCCGTAAAATGTTTCAAAAATGGGTAAAAAGCTAAATATTTCTAAAAAAGCCAAATTTTGCCGAAAATACTCCATTTTTTGGCAAAAATTCAACTTTTTTTGCGTTTTTGTCCGCTCAAGCTCCCGAAAAATCGGGACAAGCCCCCTATAATTTCGAAAATTCTGGGACAAGCCCCCTCCCAGACCGAGACCCCGTGTACATGTATGCTCCTACTCTAATGCGAATCAGTACAAGTAATAATCAGTTCGGGTCTGTGGACACACATTTACTAGCTGGTCAGCTTCTGACTCAAACAAGTCTTGCTAGGTTGAGGAGAATAGGTCTTAGGGGTTAGCCATTTCAAAATCCTTATCGGTAAGCCGTGACCAATTTGGGACAGATGAGTAAATCTTAGCACTGTCGTGAAATATGACTTACTTATGATTTAAATTCGTGTCCTATTCTGTTTTTCCATCTTGATGTTAGTTTATTCCTTCTTTCTTGCTATATTCACATCTGGCTGATTTCGAATTTGGATTGCTGGGTAGTGGGTGATTTAAATTAATGTCAATTGTCAACTGGCGAAACTGACATCAACAATTAAAGTATTAATCAACCCTAGTTGTTATAACTAGTCTACGACACTAATTTTCTTTATATTATATTCTAGTTATATTCCTAGTCACTGTTGTGTTTCGTATTGTATTTACCTTTCGTCACTGTTTTTCATTCCGTTCTGTGGGGTGACGATCAGCTTTACCATTTTGTGGATTGTGATGTAATTTGTACAGATTGTGATTGTCCAGTTTGTATATATTCTATAATAAATTTTTCTGGTGTATTGCGTTATTAGTATGTGAAAATTACTTTTTTTGTAGCAAACAGGAAGTTGTGTGTACGTGGATAACAAGCTAGAGTTTTTCCATTGATTAGGATAGGACGGTAAAACAATAGCTCTTGGTTTGGTGCTGGACGGTGTCCCCATTTCATTATGAAGGCATATCACTTTCGTGAGAAAATGAATGAAATGGGTCGTCGCATTCTTCGCTGGTTAATAGCGACGCGTTGGCTGATTTGGCCTGCCTTTCGTATCCTGGCTGCTGTATTGACACCTTGTGTGGATTTCCTTAAGGATACCATATTCAGTCGCTAAATACGTGGTTTATCGTAATCAGTATTCAAGAAAATTTCTTAGGTACGAATGGGTGAGTTCGCGTGTTTTGCTACTAGAGACTAGAGAGCTGATCAGGGATCAGCCAATATTTTGTTTGTAATGAAAACGTTTACATCAAGAGTATATTGAACACTGTATTGTTTGAACACTGTAGGTAGGTACTTGAAGGCTGTTGATCTCCATTGATTATCTGGACGATCGTTTAACCATTAGTTATTTGGTTTAACAAACGGTATGCATTAATAGTTTTTGCTAAAAAGCTGTTCGGTGTGCTTTAGTTTACTTACAAAACAAGAACGTTTTGCGAGTAGGGAAATATTTAGACACAGTGAAAGCGTGCTCTGAGTGCTGACTGCTGACCATATTCCTAGGAATATAAAACGCGGCAGTAATGTAAGTGAGACACGCCAAAAACTAAAGGGAAGAATGGCGAAGGCTACTGCTGATTGACGTTCGCAAAGCCGGTCTCTTCCATCCTTTCTCAATTGTGCACTTCTGATTTCGTAATAAGCGACTAAGCCGACTAATATTGCAAAAGCCGACTAAGCGAATTTCGCAAACAAATTACTCAATGGACTTGCCAGTGACAGACTAACTTGCACACAATACACATCGCGCACACATTACGCGAGTTTAATATTGGTAAATAAGTATGGGTTATGGCACTGGTTGGCGTGCTATAAGTAATTTATACGCATGTTTCTGTGAAACTCCGAGTGCAGAAGCACGAGCGCGCGAAACAGCACAACACATACACACACAAACAGACACTCGTCAGCAAGCAAAAACCGGTTTTGCGACAGCAGGGTCCCGTTGCACCAAACACTGATAACTGATAAATTATCAGTTATCAGTAAATTATCAGTAAACTACGTTGCACGGCGTTTACTGATAACTGATAATTATTTAGTTATCAGTTATCAATTAATTAATTAAATGTTAATTATCAGTTATTAGTTATCAGTTATCATTTATCAGTGTTGCACAAAATTTACTGATAATTATTGTTTATCAATTATCAGTTATCAGTAAAATTTCCCCTATTTATTAGTGAATTATCAGTGTTCGTTGCACAAAGCAAAACACTGATAACTGATAACTGATAATTTTAGCCAATTTTTCATCAGTGTTCGTTCACTGATAAATCTTATTTATTAGCATTTTCAAGCAACAACAGTTACTTTTGATGTATGTAAACGATGTTTTAATGAGTTTTTTTGAAATTTTGCCGCTTTTTGCCTAATGTTTCATACTTTGGTACCATATTAGGGATGAAAACTGATTCCGTCTTCCAGTGTTTTTCATACAGTGTGCCAGCCACACAGCATTGTTTTTGTATAAAGTGATACAAAAATTGATTCAAATGTGAAAATATATGCTTCTAAATCGATGCTCATAAGAAAAGTGAATATAATGACGAAGAAAATTTTAGAAAAACAGTCGAATTAACGCTAATTGCTACTTTTTTTACGGTTTACTGATAATTTATCAGTTATCAGTTATCAGTGTTCTTGTGCAACACTGATACTGATAACTGATACTTGATAACTGATAACTGATAAATGTCGTGCAACGCTATACTGATAACTGATAACTGATAGTTGATAACTGATAAATGATAACTGATAACTGATAAATTTTTGTGCAACGGGGCCCAGAGCAGCATCCAGTTATCATCGCGACGCTGTTACAGAGGGACCTAAGAAATCTCTCTGTAACAGATTCTATCTTAATATCTAGTATACGCGGCACGCGGTGGCTGAGGCCGCCGCGTAATAACCACGTGGCACGTACGAACTTAAGATTGGTAAATTAAGTATTATAAGGTAGTAGTATATACTTATATTTCTGTACGTTTCTGTACAGAGTTTTGTGATTGCCAATATCACGCGCTGAGAATAGGTTTGCCTTACTCTGCACTAAAAGATGCGCTCGTGTTGTAAATGAGAATTAGGGCTATGAGACTCGGGGGCAGTGGTGTAGTGGTTATCATTCTTGTCGTTCAAGCGGCCTGGGTTCGATTTCCGGCGCCTCCATTTCTTGCTTTTTTCTAAATTGCGGCCTCCTCTGTCTTTCAACATTCTGGCGATTGTGACAGGACGGAGAGGATACGCCTTATCTCCGAACCGTCTTCGGAGGTGGGTTAACAGCCCCATGCCCTGGGTTGAGGTTGGCACTTCAACCCTTGCGGTACTCGTGCTGTGTGCTGTATGATTGTGTATATATGTACATATTACATGGTCTCTGTCTTTCAACACTCTTTTAGCAATTGAAAATAAACGCGCGTTTATCTCCAATGATTAACGTGAACACCCTTCTAGTAGTCAACCCCTTGAATCACCCAACTGTCCGTGACCTCTATCTTTTTATTTTAACGATCATTAGGTAAGATGGTCTGTGTCTGTTATGGGCCGCGAATCAGGTGGATTTTTGACATGCCTCTATACCGCCAACGATCGGCCCACAGACCGTAATATTGTCCTTCTGACGGCTGTGAGACCCAGCGGGCCGCTGACTTAGGGCCTGGGCCGTAAAGTTTGTTTGGTACGTAACTGCAGAGTGCAGGGTAGCTAAACATTAGCCAATTCGCTTTTTTCTCTTGAAGTGTGCTATTTGTTTTGATTAAATCAAGAGTACATAATAGCAAGAGTACATAATAGCTTCTCACTCTATATAGAAGAAGAGTGAGACACTCTCCAGCCTGCCTGTGTTATAGCACAGGCAGATGCGCTGGTCGTTTTCAGGCTACATGTTGACATTCTATGCAACATGTGACTGGCCAATCAGAAGCGAGCTTCTATTCTCTGATTGGCCGACGCCTGTGCACGTGCTCCAATCATAAAACCGGATAGGGATAAAGTCTAATAACTCATTATTTATTCATAGTCTGCTTGTAAAAACATTAAAAAAGGCTTGCAAATACCTTTGGGGATATTTTGGCACACTTTCAGCGAAATTGATTGAGAAACTTTGAAGAAATTCAGAAAAGTTTATATCTCAAAAGTTTCTCAATCAATTTCGCTGAAAGTTTGCCAAAATATCCCTAGAGGTATTTGCAAACCTTTTTTAATGTTTTTGCAAGCAGACTATGAATAAATAATGAGTTATTAAGCTTTTATCCCTATCTTAATGCTTATCAACGCATCAGCGATTATATACTAAAGTGTGTTACGCAGGGAATCTACGCGCTGATTGGCCAGTCACATGTTGCATAGAATGTCAACATGTAGCCTGAAAACGACCAGCGCATTTGTCTGTGCTAGAACACAGGCAGGCTGGAGAGTGTCTCACTCTTCTTCTATATAGAGTGAGACGCTATTATGTACTCTTGATAATAGGATATTATTATATTATAATTGTATTATATATTATGTCGTCTTGAGGAGGAAAATTCTGGGAAATGTCAAAGAATTGCAGGAAAATTTTGGGGAATGTTTAAGAATTGTGTCTGAGCTGAGCAACCTTCAATTCTTTCTAATAAATTTTGCGTAGCTAATAATGCTTTATTCTGTACATACCTAGTTATAGTACGTCATTAAGTACGTTACGTACCTACCACGTATTTCGTATTATTTTAACTAATTTTTTATCGGTCAACACTTGACACGCACACGTTTTGTGACCTGTATTCATTATTATTATATTATATATAATTATTATATTATTGGTCAGAGAAATTTTTCACCCATTTTTCCAAGTGTTGAAAAAATTTCAAGCAGTGATTTTTTCATTGCAAAAATTTCACGTAGAAAATTGTTTTCGTGACATGCTGTCCAGGGTAAAATGAACCAAACACGATATTGATCGGACGACACGAATTTTTTAAGCCGAACTGATTAAACTGCTGGAATTGCAAACTGATCCTATTCCAAAACTTCAGTATAGCTCAGTATTAAAGCAGCTAATCAGATATAGAAGTCGGCTGAATTTATATACATAGGTGTGGCAATATCGAATTATGTATTGATTATCGGCCTTACTGCCTAGTCGTTAGTGGTTACTGGTTAGGTAGATGGTAACAGCAGGAGTACATAATGGGATTATTATCACATTATGTACTCTTGGTAACAGTTACAGCGGTAAGCTCGTTTCATGCTTTCCCTCTTGTCTCTATCACTTGGTCCTCGAGGAATTCCAAGCAAATTATCTAAATTTTTGCACAGAGGGTCAAATCTAGATCGTATATATAGCCTACAAAATCTTCGACGCAAGGACTCAAGTCTTTCCATAGGCTAGCTAACTGACCAAAAATTGCTTTTGTCCGTATTCCTATGTTCTTACTTCTTAAGGACACATGAACCACTGGTTTGTAAATGTAAAGAATTTGCTGGCAGTTTCCACACGTGTTTTTAATTGTTAATAAAAATTTTTGCGGAAATTGCAGTTTGTGCATTACTGCAATGATTACAAACCTTTCAGACCGTTCAACCGGCAAAGATACATAAAGTTATTGCAGCTATAATAGTAGCTTAATGTTATCATATGAAAATGCAGTCAATTTTGGCAGCTAGGTATTGTTCCGTTCAGTTTTGTATCCACTTTTTTGCTTTTATTTTTTTATTTCTTATAAAATTGGGATAGAACAGGGATAGTCTAAGAGCGGCGGGTAGCCAGTTACTGAATCATAAACTAGAGGATAAAAATAATTGGCAATTGGAAATATATACTTATACGACCATGAATTATAGCAACTTGGTTGTTCAAGTGGGAGAATTTGCAGTGTTTGTTTCGCTTTTCACGATATCAGTCTCGCGCTGGCAATCTTTATAGAACGCCGCGGACAGTCCTGTTTGGCAACCTGACTTCTCTACTGTCACAACTTTCCCACCGATTATTTTCAAGGAAGCGTGTGGCATTTGGTTAAAGGTTGTGGAAACCCCACTCTGGCCACTACATTCGGCAACAGTGGACAGAATGCTTTGCTTAGGGACACTAACACTGGACAGATCCACAGATACTCTCCGAAACTCTTCTTTTTTTGGAGGTGGAGAAGGGCTCTTTGCTTTTGTTTCCTTTGCTGCTGTAGAATCAGGTGATACCATCGGTGTTGTTTGAGCTTGTTTCGGCTTTTCAGGGGTTTTCGGCTTTTCGGGGGTTTTCGGTTTTTCGGGGGTTTTCGGTTTTTTGGGTGACTCAGCTTTTCTGCTAGATTTGGCAGTTTTGGTGCTTCTTGAGCTTCGTGCCGTCCGCTCTGTTTTGGTGTCGGTAAGTCTGTGTTTGGCAACCGGCGCCGAAACGCAAGTTCTCATTGTCGAAGATCGAACGCTGCATGCGATTGCTGACTTGTTTCTCAGTCGGGATCTATAAAACATTGTTATTTTTTACGCGGCGGCCTTAGCCGCCGCTAGTGTTTGTGACCGGCCGCGAAAGCCGCCGGCCGGCTCCGGCCGGCCGGACGGCCGGCCGGAACGGCCGAATTTTAGGATAAAACCAGTCCAGAGTGTCATTTCGGCATAAACTTAGCCTGCCGGATTGTTATGCCGGCCTAATTTTGTCAGTCGGTTGAATTTGGCTGGCTGGCCGGTGTTTTTAACCGGCCGGCCGGCTGATTTTAGCCGGCCGGCCGGCGCCGGCTTTGGCCGGCCGGCCGGCCGAAAATTCCGGCCGGTCACAAACTCTAGCCGCCGGGTATATATACTAATGCAATAGGGAGTTTATCTATCACGTATCTCCTCTCATAGTGTAAATTTACTATATAGTATTTGCTAGGTCGAAAATATGCATCATATGTTTGGGTGTGTCGTGTCCGTGTGCTCATCTAGGGCTTGTGTATGTAATGCAACTGTAATCGACTGTTGTGCAGACGGTGTGTGGAGACTGAAATTACAATCACGCAGCTAGCTTAGTTTTTCAATGCAGCATTGAAACGAAGCATGTTGCAACAATATTTCCTTGATTTTTTATCACCGCGTTGGAAAGAGGAAATTATTGACTTCAGATGTTGGCAAACGTGCCGGGCTGCGGTTATGGATGTCGTTGTTCCGTCCATATAACATTATTGTTTCATGCTATATGTGTGAACAGGAACATGATTTAAGTTTTGTTATTACAAAGATGCAGTGTACTATAGTTTTTTTACGTATATACCTACTATAGTGCGATTGTCGTCTATAAAAGCGTGCAGTTCTATTGTAAAACTGCTCGCAGGTCACGAAAACACACTGTTTGAGTGGGCGTGTGTGTGGCTCCTCCTTGTCCCGGCTATGAGTGAGAGCTTATGAGTCCCTGGCAGTGTTCGAGAAAGAAGATGAGGCCAAAAAAAGGACCTCGCGACACTTGCCTCATACAGAAGACGAGAATGTAATAATAATAGGGACAGATCCCGGCGCTCCTCCACCCCGGGTTCCCGGCTCCCGCCCATGCCACATAAGTTATGTAGTAGTGCACACAGCACAGGAAAACTTCGGCTCGAAGTTTACTAGAAGGGGAGGGATGTGAAGTAAGATAGGCCCCTAGAGTAAAGGGATTTACGACAGCTCATCATCGGCACGGTAGCTGAGTTGGTTAGAGCGCTGGTCCGCAGATCCAGAGATGGGTGGTTCGAATCCCCCCTGGGTCATTCTGATGTCGCTGCTGTTGTTCTTTCAGTGGAATCCCCCCTCTGGGGTCCAAAATGTGGGGGGTATCCCCGCCACGTTTTCGACCGGGGTCCAATTTGTGGGGGGTACCCCTGCCAAGTTTTGGACCGGGGTCCAATTTGTGGGGGGGGTGCCCCCCCCACGTTTTGACCATTAGGGTCTGATTTGTGGGGGGTACCCCTGCCACGTTTTGGACCGGGGTCGGGTTTGTGGGTGGGGGTACCCCTGCCAAGTGTTGGACCGGGGTCCAATCTGTGGAGGGGGTACTATGGTACAATTCGTGGCCTGCTTTTGGAGTTAATGGTCGCAGGTTGTAATTCCGACCCCTGCCAGGAATTGGTCGAGTGTCATACTCTTCTCATTATGCACTCTTGGTTCCACTACTTCCACTACTTCATACTCTTCTCATTATGCACTTCTACAACTTCCAAGAAAGTTATATGGCTAAGTGAGTCAAATTTTGGCACAAAGTGCAGTCACTTTCATAAATCTGAGATTTGCCGAACGGCTGTTGTTCTTCACAGCAGCTGATTGAAATTTCTCCTTGGCCCTGTCCCTAGTGTCCTCAAGGAAACGTGTGATTCGGATTTAAGGTTTTCATCGACTTAGTACTCGATTGATGAAAACAAGTAAATCGACTGCTCCGATGGAAGGAGGAAGTTTTTATTTTTCAAGTGCATTTTCATTGCTATTTGTAGTGCAAAATTAGGAAATTAAAATTGGTTGCAAATAGTTTACACTTTACAGGTATATTATAATAATTGTACATCACTCCCGCAACTAAGTTCACACGCTAGTCAATCATCTAGTCAGATTTTGTCGGTTTTAAAGGATGACTTCCTATAATGAGTTTGGTCTCTGGACGGAAAAGTTATGATTACAAAGCTTACTTGCCCTCTCCCCTGACGCAAGTCAAAATCCACAGAACACTGCAAATTATCATCGTGATTAAGTAGGTCGAAGTCAATGCGCACAAGGGGAAGAGAAAAGACAGCATCGCCTCATGATTACAAGTCGTGTTACTAGTTACATTATCACTGTATATATTTTGTAGAAAATAAGTCAGTCAGCCTGTACTTCTGTACCAATGTAGTCATCACAACTGCCTTAGGTATAGGTACACATTTTTCAGCCCAGCT
Source organism: Trissonchulus sp. WLG1_4 (assembly GCA_030248245.1). Lineage (NCBI taxonomy): Eukaryota > Metazoa > Nematoda > Enoplea > Enoplida > Ironidae > Trissonchulus > Trissonchulus sp. WLG1_4. The sequence goes on along the minus strand of JASANF010014712.1, from coordinate 15,017 downwards.
TGTACATAACAGAGCAAACCGAGCAAAATTACAATTTGAGTTACTGTTTCTAAAATCCTCAGCAGCAACATTTGATCAAAGCGTGTATGTACCTCGCCTCTACCACACGTGGTCTGGAGACCAACATGTCTAATTTACAACTAAGTATGCGACACAGACTTTTGATGTTCACTACAACAAAAATTTATGCTGCATAAGGATTAGAGTGGATATGTTAGTCTGTGCGATTACATGTGTTGTGTAATTAGGTGGTTTTCACTTTTCAGTGGCGGGTTTAGAATGAAAAAATTTCGAGGGGAGGGAGCACGAAAAGTTCTACAAGTTCGCCGTAAAAATTTTCAACGGCGAACATTTCAACGGATGTCTTGAGCTCCGTTGAAATGTTCGTCGTTGAAAATTTTTTCAACGACGAGCTTTTGTCATCTCGTCGTTAAAACCAAAGCTCGTCGTTGAAAAATTTTTCAACGACGAACAATTGCAAAGACGAACTTTCAACGACGAACATTTGTTTTTCAACGACGAACATTTGTTTTTCAACGACGAACATTTGTTTTTCAACGACGAACATTTGCTTTTTCAACGACGAACATTTTCAACGACGATTGTTTCGATAAATCGGGCCCTGATTGATTACCTAATTGATCAAGGAGTAATTAATGATTGTTACTTAGCACAGAGATGTGATAGGTCCTCAAATTCCTCAAATTCCTCAAATTGGTAAAATTCCTCAAATTGTCCTCAAATTTCGAAATGTTCGTCAAATTCCTCAAGGATTCTAATTTTTCATCAAAATATTGGGTTACTTGCTCAATTTCATTTAAATTCTTTACTTTATATTTTGTATTGGTGTCGTTGCTTCTATTTTTCTAAGTTAGCTTGCCCTAGTACCAAAATCAAAAATTTTGGGGGGTCCCAGACCCCTCCCCATACGCATACCCCACCCGGTGTTCCTGTCGTTAAACTGTGGCGGATGGGGTGAATATAGGGGATATATCCCCCCTTTTACCCGGAGCAAAAGAAAATTTTTAGGAGCCGCATATATACCAAAAATGGCCGTAAATTGATGAAATTTGGCCTCAAAATCAAAAAATTTCCCTAACTTTTTTTCTGGGGGCTAACTTATGTAGCTTTGCGGTTTCATCTCGCTGGGGTTGTTAAATGTCCAAGGTTCAACATTACATTACGTAATGCTGCATACACTCCTACTCTGATGTGAGGTTCCCATCTTTTGTTTCATTTCCTTGTCGAAAAAATTTCTGATACGTCTCCAGTTGACTAAGTTCGGCCAAGAAACTGAAAAAAGTTTTCAGAGGGCTGCCGCGTTCACCCCCTGCAACTGTTCGGATTTGTTTAACATATTAACTTTCCATATAATTAAATTTCCCTTAAGGTGGTAGTAACGTTTTCGACAGTTTTGCAGGAGTAACACTTGACAACTTACGATTAATTTTCAATCAATATTTTATGGTACGCATATTAATTTAGGAAACTATAAACTATTATGAGATAAATGCTTGCTAAAATAGCTTGAAACAATCATTTTTAATTTTCATAGAAAATATTTTTCAGCCAGTTACGTCAATTTTTCGCAAATTTTCTGTTTAGCTAAGCCAAAGTAGTAGCTAGTCAAAACGACCGTTTATTGAAAAAAGAAAAAAATGACACACGGGCATGTCAAAAACCCTCAATTTAGATGCCAAAACTTATCCTTCCGCTTTTCACTTTTTGAGATTACGTCACATTTATGTAACATTTCTTTTTGAACTAAAGTGCATTACACAAAAGTCCGCAAAACTTGACAACTACTGAAAGGATTTTGTTCAAAATTTGGGATAAATTGGCACACATATATGTCTACTTTATGCTAAAGTTTCGAAAATTTTGTTCGCTTAAATTTTGCGTTACATCAATTTCATTCACAGAAATCTGTAAAAATGTACTTCCGTGGACTAAATCTCAAGTCTCGATGTTGCAATCTTTTCATGCGTTATTTTAAATGTTTTTTTAGACAATTTCTGATGTGTCAATTTTTTTATTTATATTAATTTAGCCTATTTCGTAAAAAAATTAAATTCAAAAATTCGTATACTTTTCAAAATTCGAAAAAATTCAAAATTGAAGGTCCGTAACTTCTTTTTTGCATCACATAAATGTACCAAACTTAGCATTAACATTCACCCTGTTATTGGCTATGTTGGTATAAAGAATAAAATGAGTTGGAATTACCCTGCCAATTTTACAAGAAAAACATAAAAAATGCAAAAATTCACGAAATTTGACTACTTTAACAGCGTCTGCTGACTAGCTTGTTACAGATTTAAGCTAGATAATGTGCATAAGTGTAGTTTCAGTCAAGTTCTTTAACGTGAAAAAGACAGCTATTAAATTCATTGAGTCAATCAAAAGTTATATCACGTTATAAAAACTGTCGAAAACGTAACTACCACCTTAATTGCTGCCATTAATCGTGTTGTACCGCAAATAGTTCACAGGTTTTGTATTTTAAAGAGTGAACAACCAATATTATCATCAGCTTAGCAGGTTAGGTATATGGGTGTCTGTATATATATGTTTTTTATATTGCTGAGCGCATATGTTTTTTGCAAATTCGCAATAATTGGGGTAAAAAATTTCAAATTATTTCGCATAATAGTGAAACAATTTTGACGCAGTAGGGGTAAATTAGTAAAGTCCAGTCGTTGGTTTCTGTGTGCCCAAAAAAATTTCCGATACATACCCCTCCAGTTTTCCAATTTGGCCTAAAAATCAAAACATTATCGATCTTATTTCGTGGGGGCAAACTGTTTGATGTGATGTTCCCATATTTTGCGTTATTTTCTTGTCGGAAAAAATTTCTGATACGTCTCCAGTTAACCAAATTCGGCCTAAAAAATACAAAAATCTCAATTTTTTCTTGGGTACGCTACTGGCTATTACTACAAACGCTATCATAAAGAGTGAAAAAATTTCTTCAGACCTTCGCCCCCGCCCCGAAATCAAAGTCTGGGACCGCCAGTGATGTACACCACTGTCTCTCCAAAACATCATGACGCAGCAGTGCAGGACATTTGTATTAACGCAGCTTAAGAATGTAGTAAAAAGGTCAAATAAGGTAAAAAAAGTTTATGCCGTATCCCACCCCCTTTTTGGAGGTCACGGTCCGCCGCCCTGATTCCACCCAAAGTTTTTTCCCACTGAAACTTTAGACAAGGGTTTCTGTTTGGTTTTTATGGTCTTGAAAAAAATTTCTGATACGTCCCCAATTGACCAAATGTGGCCCAAAAATCAAAAATACATATATCCAATTTTTTCTGCGCAGTCTGGTGTAGTGGTGTGACAGTTTCCCTTTTTGGTTTGAATTTCCTCGCCGGAAATAATTTCTCCACTGGATCAAATTCGGGCCGAAAGTTGACAAAACCTTTGGTTTTTATATGACGGTCTAAGAAAATTCCGGATTTTTTCTGTTTTTCGGAAAAAATTGTTTTTTCTGGGGGCTGACCACAGACCCCTCGGCCTCAAGTTTGTGGCTTATTGGTCTTGCATTAATTCTAACGCACAATTTTGTGTTAATATTGCAAAAACGTGCATGTTTACCCGTTACAAAAAATCAAAAAGTCATTCCCTCCCACGAAATTTTTTCTGGGTACGGACTACTACAAACTACATTTTGTTATGTAAACCATTTCGCCAAAAAGTGTAAAAAAATCAGTGGTTTCTGGGGATGACGCCCCCAGATTTCAATTTTTCAGCTTCGCTACTGCTAACGACAACACAGCAAAAATAAAAAAAGAAACTTGAAAAAATATTGCCCGCTCAATTGATAACACACAGTGTGCGAATTTAGTAGCTTTGCGTGTCTGATGAGCTGTCGCATGAACACTTTACACTATGTATTTTTAACCTTCTTGAGTGGTCGAATTAATGGTCGAATTCATGAAAACTGTATTTTTAACCTTTTTGGGACGTAATCTTGGTGGAAATTCCTCAATTTTTTAGCAAATTCCTCAAAAAAATTTTAGCAGAATACCTCAAATTTTTTTGAAAAATACGCCAAATTTTTCTGAGGACCGATCACACCCCTGTTAGCAACCAGGGCCCAGCATTGTATGCCAATTTGCAATAGCTGCTCTAAGAAAATATCCTTCAGTGGAAACACGAAAATTTATTTCTGTAAAAAATCATAGGTACGTCGTACCAAAAACATATGCAACTTTCGTACTAAGTTTTCAACAAAATATGACTCTGAATTTACAAAAAATGGGCTTCCTGTCAATTTTATATGTATGTATAAACACATATCTGTAGATTTATTTAGTCTCAGCGTTTTTTTGTGAGATTGAGTAAGTATCAATAATTAATTATTGGTTAATTACAATTATCATACATATATATATCAAAATATATTCTAACGTTTATGCATACGCTATAATGGATTAATTTCTTTCTATCGACTTCGAGAACGAATAACTAATGCAGATATGGTAGTGTTTTCCCGATCGCGTTTTTTTCCTTTGCAAGGAGCGTTTTGAATGCAGTATTGGAGCAAAAATATGACTAGTTGTGCCAAGGTAATGATGCTGCCTCCAACCCACAAACCCAATTGACCACCTAAGTTCGAAATAAACTGTTGAACAGTCATAGAAGGCAAATGCTGGATAAGTGTGAATTCCAGTCGTTCATAGTAGACGTCCAAAATAATATTGTTCTCTAGGTCAGGCATGGCAGCAAATTTCCCAGCGTAATTGGAAGGAAACCGAGCATAGGATACGGTAGGATAGTATTCCCAGTATTTACAAGCAGTTCGGCACTGCTTGCGACATTCATCGAACAAATCCAGCCCCCGCGCGCCGAACGCGCGTACGGTATTTGCTGTTTCAGGGTACAGACAACGGTACAGATCTCGCGGTTTGCAAGGCGGATAGTCTGATATAGCTCCGACCGCAAGGTGACTGCACTGGCAAGCATTCACTGCTCTGGAGAACACACATTCATCGAAGCAGAAGTGGGGCGAATAGTAGACATTTTCGGGGATTTCCACGCATTCGTAGTTCGGAGGATCATTCATGAACAAATAGCGCGTAGCACGCAGCGGCATTAGCGCGTGTACGCCTGATGGAATGAATGTTAGATCGTAACTGACGCCTTTGTCAGACTCAGCCAACTTTACGCCAATGCCATCATTGAATAAGTTTGACGCACTGGGCACGAATCTCTGATATGGCAGTTTAATGACAATGGTTGTTCCGAAGCCATAGCCGGAACTGAGTTGTTTTTGTCCTTCCAATCGGTAACATTTTCCCACTCCTGTTAGCAAGTGAGTAGCATTGTCGCAGCAGTTGTAGAAACCAAAGCGATTGTTTGATACGCAGTGTTGAATGAAATCGTGACATGGAACGCTAGCGTTGACAATCAGTGACTTGAAATCCATTTGAGTTCTGTTGAGAAAATCATCCAATTCTTTTTCCATTTCATTTTTTCGTAGCAAATATTGCGTTACCATTTTACTGATTTTATAGGGCGTAGACATGCCGAACGATAATTGCGCGTACTCCGCTAAATCGTGACTTATATTATACTTTTCTAAAAATGTTTTGTCGAATCGATTGAACGGACAAATGATTATGTCGGGAGTTTTTCTTGACCAAGAATCGTGCACAATATAGGAAACGTATAAAGGACTGTCTTGGTATTGTTTCAAGATGCTGTAGCATCCGTGACTGGCCGCAAATGCCGCACTCAGAATAGCAACGCTCCAGAAAACACGAACAACTCTAGATGGGTTTGCGTGCAAATCTGCAACGCCGTGAAGAGTGCATCTTTCGCAAAAATGTCGCCACGTAATGCGTTCTCTTCTTGATCTCGGCATTTCGGTTATACGAGCAGGCAAAATAGATCTAAAACTAACTGCATAGGGAAAGCCTTTTCTTAGAGCTGGATTAGATATGTAAACTAGATTAACTTTAGTAACTCAACATAAGATGGACAAAACGTTAGAGAACGACTTGAAGCATGTCGTCTTCGTTTTTTTATAAAATTTTATTAATTCAAGTTGATCCTATGTTGAGTTACGAGTTAATCTAATTAATTTAACATTAATTTATGATAAGGGTCCTACAAAAGTTCATAAAAATTGAACTGTCATTTTATACCCTATTCTATATTATTCCATTGTAGAAACTGTCGGCTTTTGTATGATAAAAACTGACATTGACAATAGACAATTCTATTAGATGACCAACATTTTAGTCTAACAAAACCGGAACATCTGAACGCGGGTTAATTGCTTTAATGGAACACCATGCCACCATATTTATCAGGTTGAGCTGGCGCAAGAGCTAATTAGTAAAACACTATTTGCTCAAAATAAAAACTATACATATTTGTACAATGCTGTTCTTTGTATTGTCTAGCAATAAAGTTCTGGAATAGACAATGGAAAGAAATTGCATTGTATACTACTAATATTTTTAGTCTAAAGTTTTTATTTGCAATTTTACTAACTTAGTCTGTGGACTTTTTGGTAAGATTATGAAATATCAAACTAGTTTACGACACAGAGACCGAGATAACCAATGAAATGAAGATATGTACCTAAACAATTTTAGTCAGCTTTTTTGAAAACTTGATAGAATTATTGTAGTCAGAGATTTTGTCATCTGTACTTTTGAGTTTTGACCCTAACCTTCATGCCAACAAGTCCAACCTGCGGCAAAAACTTCAGTAAGTATTAAGAATTATGTTCAAGTAAGCTGACCAGCAGGTCAGCTAAAACCTGTTGTGCAGCAGATAATTATCTTATTGTAAAATGTGTATGCAAAAGTTCAATGCGTTTTTATGCAATCTTACAATAAGTTGTTTATGCAAAAACTGGGAGTAGTTTTAATTATCTTACAACAAATTATGTATAACAAATTATTAACAAATTATGTTTCATGACCAAAAATGACTACAGTTCGCAGGAAACATATGTAAGATGCTGCCAACAAAATTATCTGGTCAAATGTTGGTACTATCAGCAATGTGACACACGCGCACTATGTGACACACATGAACTAAACAAACGCACATTGACATTTTTCCAGCTTACAGTGTAACTTTTGCACTAAACAATGATGTGACGCTCGCGCAGTAGCTCTAATATGCAAAGCAAACTAACGCACAGACGTACATTGCACTACAAGCCCAGTGTATTCCGCCAGAAATCAAAATTAGAGACCTGTTGTGCTGTGGCACAACAGGAAAAAACTATCACACTTAGGCACGGTTCATAACTCTATGAACGGACTTGAGACCATTGAGACTGACAGTTTGTTTTTAAGGTGGTAGTAACGTTTTCGACAGTTTTGCAGGAGTAAAACTTGACAACTTACGATTAATTTTCAATCAGTTATTTATAGTACCAAGAGTACATAATAGGAAGAGTATGACACTCTTCCTATTATGCCTAGCAGCGCGCGTCCAATGCGCAGCGCGAAATAGGCCTTTTATGTACGGTTTTGAGGGGGGGGGTACCCCCCCCTCAACTGAAGACCCCGTACTCAACTGAGGGGGGGGGGGTACCGCCTACTCAGTTCGATACCCTGTGCTCAACTGAGGGGGGGGGTACCCCCCTCAACTCAGCACCCGGTCTTCAGTTGAGGGGGGGGGGTACCCCCCCCCCTCATTTCAAGACACTGACAAAGTCTTTGCGCTACCCCCCCCCCCTCAGTTCAGTACCCCGTCTTCAGTTGAGGGGGGGGGGTGCCCCCCTCATTTCAGCACATCAACAAAAGTCCTTGTCAGTGTCTTGAAATGAGGGGGTCCCCCCTCAACTGAAGACGGGGTACTGAGTTGAGGGGGGGGTACCCCCCCCTCTGTTGAGCACAGGGTCTTCAGTTGAGGGGGGGGTACCCCCCCCCTCAAAACCGTACATAAAAGGCCTATTTCGCGCTGCGCATTGGACGCACGCCCGTAGGCATAATAGGAAGAGTGTCATACTCTTCCTATTATGTACTCTTGATAGTACGCATAGTATATAATTTAAGAAACTATAATTTATTATGAGATAAATGCTTGCTAAAATAGCTTGAAACTATTATTTTTAATTTTCGCAGAAAATATTTTTCAGCCAGTTACGACAATTTTTGTAAATTTTATGTTTAGCTAAGCCAAAGTAGTAGCTAGTCAAAAAGGTCGTTTATTGAAAAAAGAAAAAAATGACACACGGGCATGTCAAAAAACTTCAATTTAGGTGCCAAAACTTATCCTTCCGATTTTCACTTTTTGAGTTTACGTCACATCAAGAGTACATAATAGGGAAGAGTATGACACTCTTCCCTATCCTAGCTAATCGGCCCGGACGATGCTCCGGCCGAAATAGCGCTTTTACGCCTTGATTTCAGGGGGGGGTACCCCCCCCTCGAATCATGACATGTCTTGATTTCAGGGGGGGGGACCCCCCCCCTCAAAACCGGGAAGTGTCTTGATTTCAGGGGGGGGTACCCCCCCCTCGTTTCAGCAGACTGCCAGCTCGAAATCGGTGGTGGGTTGATTTGATGGGGGGGGGGGGTACCCCCCCCCCCCTGGTTTCAGCACACTGCCACGGTGATGTCTTGATTTCAGGGGGGGGCCCCCTCGTTTCAGCACGTTACCAGCTCACCATGGATTTCATGCTGGCAGTGTGCTGAAACGAGGGGGGGTACCCCCCCCCTGAAATCAAGACACCACCGAATTTGCGCTGGCAGTGTGCTGAAACGAGGGGGGGGTACCCCCCCCCTGAAATCAAGACACTTCCCGGATTTGAGGGGGGGGTCCCCCCCCTGAAATCAAGACATGTCATGATTCGAGGGGGGGGTACCCCCCCCCTGAAATCAAGGCGTAAAAGCGCTATTTCGGCCGGAGCATCGTCCGGGCCGATTAGCTAGGATAGGGAAGAGTGTCATACTCTTCCCTATTATGTACTCTTGGTCACATTTATGTAACATTTCTTTTTGAACTAAAGTACATTACACAAAAGTCCGCGAAACTTGACAACTACTAGAAGGATTTTGTTCAAAATTTGGGATAAATTGTCACACATACGTGTCTACTTTATACTAAAATTTCAAAAATTTTAGTTGCTTGAATTTTGCGTTACATCAATTTCATTCACAGAAATCTGTAAAATGTACTTCCGTGGACTAAATCATCATCATCATCATCATTCTCAAGTCTCGATGTTGCAATCTTTTTATGCGTTACTTTACATGTTTTTTTAGACAATTTCTGATGTGTCAATTTTTTTATTTGTATCATTTTAGCCTTTCGTGAAAAAATTAGATTCAAAAATTCGTATATTTTTCAAAATTCAAAAAAAATTCAAAATTAAAGGTCCGTAACTTCTTTTTTGCATCATATAAATGCACCTAACTAAGCATTAAAATTCACCCTGTTATTGGCTATGTTGGTGTAAAGAATGAAATTAGTTGGAGTTACGTTGTCAATTTTACAAGCAAAACAAGAAAAATGCAAAAATTCACGAAATTTGACTACTTTGACAGTGTCTGCTGACTAGCTTGTTACAGATTTAAGCTAGATAATGTGCATAAGTGTAGTTTCAGTCAAGTTCTTCAACGTGAAAAAGACAGCTATTAAATTCATTGAGTCAATCAAAAGTTATAGCACGTTATAAAAACTGTCGAAAACGTAACTACCACCTTAAGTGCTTAGAGACAAAATAGAGAGGATAGTAATGAACAAATGTGAACCAGGCTTGCGCGGTATTTTTAAACAATGTTTTAAGAGTACGTAGCAGCATGCGAAAAAGTTATTATAGCGTATTTACTGCTTTTCAGTCCGATTAAAACAAAGTATGATATGAAAACTCGAAAAGCACGCCAAAAATTCCAAGCTTTGAATAATGGAAGCGTAATGTGAGTAGAGCTAGACTTGTTCAGTTTGATGAACTCTATCAAGAGTCCGCTACAAAATGGCTTAGCTTGTAAAAACTATCTATAGCTCAACTTTCATGAAAAGAACCAACAGAATTTAAGCAATGTCATGCTGAATGATCAGCTTTAGAAACGAAGTAATTCTTTTGCTGACGTTCTGGCTGTGGGCTTGGGGCCTGTTGCTGAGTTCTACAAGTCTCACAATTGTAACAATTGAAAATGCAACAACCAGTGTTTGTAACTCGTTTGTACAGAACTAAGTGTTACAGTAAAGTGCAATAACCCGACTTATACTGCACGCTATACTCGAATCGATTTACAAGTCACTTTTAGCACTGGTGGTTGTGCTAAAAGTAATTGATACGCATTTGTGAAACCCTCGTGCAGGTGCACTCTTGCTCCTGCACTCGGAGACCGGAGTTTCACAGAAACATGCGTATAAATAACTTATAGCACGCCAACCAGTGCTAACCCATACTTCGTTTACAGAACTCGTCATATAAAAAATTCTTCACGAATCACCAGTGGCCTGTTGCTCAACTGTACAAGTCTTACAATTGTAATAATTATATGTAAGTGCAAAATCGGGTGATTCTTACGAATTCGTCATATACCTAAATTCATCACGAATCACCTGGGCCCCGTTGCACCAAACACTGATAACTGATAAATTATCAGTTATCAGTAAATTATCAGTAAACTGCGTTGCACGGCGTTTACTGATAACTGATAATTATCAGTTATCAGTTATTAGTTATCAGTTATCAATTATCAGTGTTGCACAAAATTTACTGATAATTATCATTTATCAGTTATCAGTTATCAGTAAAATTTCCCCCATTTATCAGTGAATTATCAGTGTTCGTTGCACAAAGCAAAACACTGATAACTGATAACTGATAATTTTAGCCAATATTTTATCAGTGTTCGTCCACTGATAAATTTTATTTATTAGCATTTTCCAGCAACTACAGTTACTTTTGATGTATGTAAACAATGTTTTAATGAATTTTCTTGAAATTTTGCCGCTTTTTGCCTAATGTTTCATACTTTGGTACCATATTAGGGATGAAAACTGATTCAGTGTTCCAGTGTGGTTCATACAGTGTGCCAGCCACACAGCATTGTCTTTGTATAAGTGATAAAAAAATTGATTCAAATGTGAAAATATATGCTTCTAAATCGATGATCATAAAAAAGTGAATATAATGACGAAGAAAATTTTAGAAAAACAGTCGAATTAACGCTAATTTTTACGTTTTTTACGGTTTACTGATAATTTATCAGTTATCAGTTATCAGTGTTCTTGTGCAACACTGATACTGATAACTGATACTTGATAACTGATAACTGATAAATGTCGTGCAACGCTATACTGATAACTGATAACTGATAGTTGATAACTGATACTTGATAACTGATAACTGATAAATTTTTGTGCAACGGGGCCCAGATTTCGCACTAACAAATGTTACAATTGTTATACTTGTGAAGTTGAGCAGCAGGCCCCAAATGTTGCACTTATATATATACAATTGCTACAATAGCAGGACTTTAAAAACTGAGCAACCGAAGGACGACATGTCATTGCATCTGCATCTATTTCCATGCTTCGAATAGATGTCGCGATTCGTTATATTCTTGGAACTGGTGGTAGTTACATTGTATGTATTATGTAGGTATGTAAGCTCATTAGGCCCGGTTCACACAGACTTACTTTTTACTTTTTACTTTATACTTTTTACTTTTTACTTTTCACTTTATACTTTTTACTTTTGCAAAAGTGTTCACACAGGCTTACTTTTTACTTAAGGAAGATCGCATTCAATTGGCTGGCTTTGGCGCAGTTGTATGTCAAAAAGCAAATCTAGCCAATAAAAATGAAGCTCTATAGGCGGAGCTTCTGTTAGAGCATTCTGATTGGCTAGATTGCAAAAGTAAAAAGTAAAAAGTAGAACGCGTTTCTACTTTTACTTTTGGCCAAAAGTAAAAAGTAAAAAGTAAAAAGTCGTCAGTATGAACCGAAATTTTTACTTTTGGCCCAAAAGTAAAAAGTAAAAAGTAAAAAGTACGTCTGTGTGAACCGGGCCTTAAAGTGTCATCATAAGCGTTTAACACCAGACTATATCCATCCATAGTGCACCAGGCAGGTCTAAAATTGTGAAGGACATTACTTATAGGTTTATGTAGATCCTCCTCTGATTTTAATTGGTGAAAACTTGTGTTTAATACCTAATTTCGGCAAGGATAAGTCATATCCGCGTCAAAAAGAACATATGAATCCGCTGACACATTGTACTCCTAAAGTCTGGCCAAAAATTGCTGTACCCTGAGATAAAAAAGGTTATGTGTCTGCAATACTCGCTGTACCCTTGGTGCCTGTTCTTTTCGTAATGAAATCGATTGCCATGAAATCACATGTTTTCTTTTGTCTCAGGGTCCAGCAATTTTTGGTCAGACTTCAGTTGAGCTAATTTCTTTCTATCCTAGCCAAAACGCTTCTGACGGTCTCCGAAATCTTGACTTGTTAATTATTTATTTGAAAAAAAACTAAGCTTCAACACTTTTTGAATTAGCATGACTGTTTCTTCTTGAACCTTGAATGTTTCTTTACTAGTAATATTTTCACACAAGTAAAGCTTATTTGGCGTGGGAAAGCATCCAGGGGCTGCTAGAGATTAAACATTTAAAATGTCTTCGGCTTCTGGAAAAGTATTTTAGCTGCGCATTTACGTATTCAAAACAACAAAGAAAACGTACTTTTATAGTCTATATGGCATCAATTGAACCTCTAATTCTATTCATACACAAAAGAATTGTGGCTTTATTAGAACCACAAAACAGCGTTGGAATGCTGTAATTACTTTTCATTGGAAGATTGATTGTACAAGGAATTTCTCCCCAAAAGTCATCATACGGCAAAATTTACACAGAAAACATACCTACATACCTACAGGCTATCCACTATCCAGTTAACCAAATTGTTACTGAAACAAGCTCTTCTGCTGAGTGAGGAGTGGTAAAATTATGAGGTCTGAGTGTCAATACCTATTTCAGCGGAAATATTAAACGCAGCCACTATTTTGTGGATAAAAAAGTATTAATTTCTGTTTTCTGCACACAGTTACTGCTGAGTAGCTCCGAAGTCTCTCAAACACCAAAAAATATTGAAATGGAAAAAATACGCGGCCCCTGCGTAAAAAAACAGGGCTGGCCCAGGCCGGAGATTAGGTACCAACCCGGCCCTGTGTTAATGTTTAATTTTATGAAAAAATGACAAGATGCGGCCCGTGCTCAAGGTGTGACTGTTTGCGTAAAATCCGGCCCGACCCAAAGATGCTTTGTGTTTACCCAGCGTAAATTGACTAAAACCGGCTAAATGCATATATATATATATATATATATATATATATATATATATGTATATATATATATATGCATTTCACCGGTTTAAGTAATTTTCACGCCTAGGATAATACACCGAAAGTCATCTTTGGGGTTAGGCCGGGTTTTACGCAAACAGTCGCGCCTTGAGCCCGGGCCGCCATCTTGTCGTTTTGCATAAAATTAAACGTGAACACAGGGCCGGGTTGGTCTCGAATCTCCGGCCTGGGCCAGCCTTGTTTTTTTACGCAGGGGCCGCGTGTTTTTACCATTTCAATATTTTTTGGTGTTTGAGAGACTTCGGAGCTACTCAGCGGTAACTCTCTGCAGAAAGACGGAAACTGATGCTTTTTTATCCACAAAAAAGTGGCGTGCGTTTAATGATTTCCGCTGATAGTTGGTTCTGACACTCAGATCTCATAATTTCACCGCTCCTCCACTCAGCAGAAGAGGCTTGCTTTCCGGTGACAATTTGGTTAACTGGAATAGTGGAATAGTTTTTTGTTATGTAGGTATGTTTTCTGTGTAATTTTTGCCGTATGATGCTTTTTGGGGGAAAAAAAAATTCCTTGTACAATCAATCTTCTAATGAAAAGTAATTACAGCATTCCAACGCTGTTTTGTGGTTCTAATAAAGCCGGCAAGATATCTTTTGTGTATACAAATAGAATTCGAAGTTTAGAATTGATGCCATATGAGACTATAAAAGTACGTTTTCTTTTGTTGTTTTGAATACGTAAATGCGCAGGCTAAAAATACTTTTCCAGAAGCCGAAGACATTTTAAATGTTTTAATCTCTAGCAGCCCCCTGGATGCTTTCCCACGCAAAATAAGCTTTTCTTTTTGTGAAAAAATATTACAGTAGTAAAAAGAAAACATTCAAGGTTAGAGAAGAAAACAGTCATGCTAGTTCAAAAAAGTGTTGAAGCTTATTTTTTTTTCAAATCAAATAATTAACAAGTCGAGATTCCGGAGACCCGTTAGGAAGCGTTTTTGGCTCAGGAATAGAAAAGAAAATTAGGCTGAAGCATGAAGTCTGACCAAAAATTGCTCGAACCCTAAAAACAAAAGAAAACATGTGATTTCATGGCAAATTGATTTCATTACGAAAAGAACAGGCACCAAGAGTTGCAGCAAGTATTGCAGACACATAACCTTTTTTATCTCCAGGGTACAGCAATTTTTGGCCAGATTTTAGGAGTACAATGTGTCAGCGGATTCTTGTGTTTTTTTTTGAGTCGCAGATATGACTTATCCTTGCCGAAATTAGCTATTAAACACAAGAAATTTAACCCAATTAAAAATCAGAAGAGGATCTAGGTAAATCTATAAGTAGATGTCCTTCACGATTTTAAATTTGCCTGGTGCACTATGAATGGATATAGTCTGGTGTTAAACGCTTATAATGACACTTTAAGGCCGTTTTCACACAAATCTTCTCTTTACTTTTTACTTTTACTTTTGGGCCAAAAGTGAAAGCTTTTGGTTCATACAGACGACTTTTTACTTTTTACTTTTTTACTTTTGGCCAAAAGTTAAAAGTTGGAACGCGTTCTTATTTTTTACTTTTTACTTTTTGCCGGTGTAGCCAATCAAAATGCTCTAACAGAAGAGCTCCGCCTATAGAAGTTTCGTTTTTGTTGGTTGGGTTTGCTTTTTGACGATACAACTGCGCCAAAGCCAGCCAATTGAATGAGATTTATTCCTTAAGTAAAAAGTAAGCCT
>JASANF010014711.1:0-21195 GCA_030248245.1 Trissonchulus sp. WLG1_4 | reverse complement strand
AAATCCACCCTAAGGGTGGATTTCACAAAGGTAGGTTTTGCTAAACCATGGTTTTACGTACGTTTTTATATTATTTTGACATGATTTCATTAAGAAATATATCCTGATTCGTTACGATCGTGGATTTTCCTAAACCATGGTTTTAGCGCAGTTGAAATTTGAAACCTGCTACGCAGCAGGTCTCTGTTTTGCTGAAATTTCAGTAGAGCTAAAACCATGGTTTAGGAAAATACACGAAATTCATAACGAAATCAAGAGATATTTCGTAATTAAATTATGTTCAAATCATATAAAAACGTACGTAAAACCATGGTTTAGTAAAACCACCTTTGTGAAATCCACCCTAAGGGTCTAGGACGCACGGTTTTTGAGTTATTTTTGAGTTGACAATTCGTAAAAATTTGCGCCATGTACCTCACCCCTAGAGTATTAACACAGCAACCGTTAAATGCTAGAAATAAACTGCAATAGCCGTTGTATCTGATGCACAAAAAGCTGACTGTCAGAGTTGCAATTAATTATCATAATGTGGCCTTAAAGAAAATACTGAAAATACTGCTTTTTGCCAGAAAAAGTCAATTTTTCACATTGCTTAACTTAGCATAATAGGTTTTGTTGCTAAAACTAAACTTGACCAGATTAATAGTAGAAGTAAAACTTGGCTGCTAAATACAACGATCTACGATTGCTAAATAAATGGTTCGAGGATTTGCTGAGTTGAACTACATAACTAACTAGCCATGTTCTATAAACCCAGATAGGGCATTCATAACGTTGGTGCCATATGTTCCCTCCAGGCATGACAGGATTAAAAATACATAAACAGGACGGACCCAAGAGTTAAATGCTGCAACTCCAGCTAGTGTTGTTTTAGTATACTATAACTAATACTAAAACTAGTTTTAGTATATGATACGAAAACTAGATGAAATTGGCTATACTATAACTAAAACTAAAACTAAACTAACATCCGAGCGCTATATATAAATAAAACTAAACTAAATTTGGGCCCATACCAAAACTAGTTTTAATACACAAAACTAGTCTTATAACTGGTTTTGGTATGCCCGCTTACTAAAACTCGGAAGTTTTAGTAAGCTGTGGCAAAATATTTTGAACTCAGCAGTTCTATGTACATCTGTATTGGATAAATAATATCGATTTAGATTTTAATGGTCCATGCTGCACAGTTCACACTTTGTTCACGTGTGCTGCTGGTGAGGCGGGCCCAAATTTTTATTAACATTTGCTTCGCTTCTGGATTTTCAAAAAAAGATTGGTAAGTTTTTGAATTTGTTTTGTGCTTAATTCTATCTGTTTTTACCAAATTAGCGGTTAACTTTAATCACATTATTCAGTTTGAAAATATGCTTAAAATTATAATTCCTTAACCCACGGATTACGTGACGTTAAGAGCTACCTGTATACATAAGTGAAAAGTTTAGGTTCTCCGATTTGCTTCAAATTTGTAAACATTGTAGCCCCCGTGAAGGCGCATCGCAGATGTAAAAAACTGGAACCAAAGCTTTAGCGAATTTTTGACTAGGGACTTTTGAAAATTCTGTTTTACGTGTAAATTATTATAGGTGCAAAAAACGTTTTTTCAGGGCACACCGCGTCCCTTTATCCGAAATTTTCGTTAACACTGACGTAGTTGATTTTTGCAGGATTCGATGTCCTAATATCATCTACCTCTATATATTTTTTTAAATTTTTGCCCATGGCGTGCGCCAAATGTAAAGTCACTCAAATTCGACTGGCAAAAACCGGCAAATTTTTCGCATTTTGCCCTCGATTTTAGGTTTGAAAAGAATATCCAAAGTCCGGATGATACGATTTTGCGCACGTATGTGGGCTAGTATATACAGCCACGCTTTTTTCAGTTGACACTGAAATGACGAAGACGAAACGAAAACGAAAAAGAAAACGAAAGTGAATTGAAGCGAAGCCAACTTTTTCGGCTTGCGCAACAAAGTTTTGAAAAATTTGACGAGCAGTAGACAAATGAAGGCAGCTGTATGCTGCTTGTTTATTCAAATATTTACCTGAAAAATTGAAAATTGACGTAATGCACAAAATCTGTAAAGTCGGCTTATCAGACAATTTTGAACAATGTATAAGTGACACTAAAATGTAACTCATCATTTAATAAATATTTAACACCTCTTTGACGGCACCCTCTTTGAAAAACTTTTGGAGTGCACTTGTGCTTGACCTCAGCTGCTACTAGACCCTTTGTCGGCTCCAAAGGGATGCTGGGCAAGCTGTTAAAAATTGACAGCTAAAGAAAACGAAAACAAAGGAAAGTAAGAAAGTGAAAGAAAACTAAAGGAAAACGAAAGAAATATCAACTGAAAAAAAGCGTAGCTGTACTATGCCAAATTTCAGTTTGATTGGCTCTATTTGGGCTGGATTTATCGGAGTGAAATGTTCGTCATCGAAAATATTTATCGAAAATTTTGGATTGATCGAAGCATTTTCAACGACGAACATAACACTGAATTATAGCAAATGTTCGTCATCGAAAAAGTTCGTCATCGAATGTTCGTAATCGAAAATTTTGACGATGGATGAGATTTGGTCTTTTACAACCGGCGAACAACAAGCTCGAGGCATCTGTTTAAATGTTCACTGTTCAAATGTTTAAATAAATTTTCGATGACGAGCTTTCATTTAAAACATAATAATGTTCTGAAAGACCAAAGCTCGTCATCGAAAAAGTTTTCAATGACGTATATTTTCGATGACGAACTGTCGATGACGAACATTTTTGATGACGAACATTTGCAATAATTTAGTGTTATGTTCGTCGTTGAAAATGTTTCGATTAATCCAAAATTTTCGATGACGAACATTTCGCTTCGATAAATAGGGCCCTGGTCTGTGCTAAGACCTGTCCAACTAACGGCCATTCATCGGTTTTTCTGCGCACATTTGCCTATGAAAATATACTGACAAAATGAAACGTGTGACTTCATTAAGAAACAAGCCCAATCTGCGGCAAAACCTTCAGTAAGTATTAATAAATACGTTCCAGTAAGCTGACCAGCAGGTCAGCTAAAACGTGTTGTGCAGCAGATGAATATCTTATAGTAAAATGTGTATGCAAAAGTTCAAAGCGTTTTTATCTTACAATAAGTTGTTTTTGCAAAAACTGAAGTCGTTTTTATTATCTTACAACAAAATATGTAGGAACTAGTTGTTTTGATGAGTGAAAAGTGTATTCATTCTTTCACGACCATCAAATGACTACATTTTGCAAAAATATAAGATGCTGCCAACAAATTTACATATCTGTTCAAATGGTACGTAAACCTACAAATAAAAATACACTCACCCAAACAAAAACGTCGAAAATCTTATTTAAATATAAGTTCCATGTACGACGCTACCGAGCTGAGGTGAACCGTTAATGACTGGTCAGGCTAACTATTCACCATCACTGTTTCATGAGACACGGAGTTTGTTGATACATGGTAAGCAGTAAGCACCAATGGTGCTTAAACGTGTGAGATTCTCGATTTGAAATTAATTTTATTGCAAATAAATTGAAGCTTTAATTATCGTTTTTTATATCCAGACCGACAATTACCTAAATCCGTTTTACATTTTAGTTGAGTCCGCTTAGCATCGACTAATTGTACGTGGCCGGTTAGCTCAGTTGGTAGAGTGTCCGATCCGTAAAAGGAAGGTTGGTGGTTCAAGTCCACTCCGGCCGCTGCTTTTTTTAATATTTTCGACCTGACATTTTGGTCCTATAGCAGAATGCGGTTGATTAACGTAAGGGAAGCTGCACAGAATTAAGCGATGAATACACTGCAAATCTATGTAGGTGACACACGACATACACACATAAGCTGATGTGAAACACGCAGACAAACGCAATTCTTGCACAGTTTAGTGTTATAACGTCAGAATCAAAATTAAAGACCTGTTGTGCCCTGTTGTGCTGTGGCACAACAGGAAACAAGGAAAGGTTTACTGCAAAAGTAATCCAGTGAGTGAGAAGGGTAAACGTTTGACAACATTAGGCCTGTTGCGCAGTAAAAATTAATCGCGAACAAAGGTAACTTTTAACAATACAAGAGTGCATCATTGGAAGAACATGACACTCTGCCTGAATTAGAGTTAAATTGTCTTAGCTAATCTTGTGCTGTGACCACACATCGGTGAATGTAAAAAAACTCAAAACTTCAAGTCACCCTAGTACGCAGAGTCCTAAATGCATTCGGTTTTATGCTTTTTAGATAGAGCTCATATTGTTGCTTTGGTGGCGGCGTAGCAGGTAGCTTTGGGCAAAATTAGCAATATTTTCAACAGAAGGAGTCATTACTCATTATGATTTAAATGGAAATTTATTCACATCGCAAAAACCTAGTGAAACTAAATTGAAGCATGTTTATTTTTAAACGTAAAAAAGTAGCCGCAATTTAAGGCATAATGGCAAAATCTTTAAAAAATCACTAGTGTGTCCCGATTTTAGCTGTAACTAAACCTAGAGTTCAAAATTTTCACCCAGCGTCATGTTTACGACCCGAAACAATTTGATTTACGGGATCTTTTAAAGAGTACATGACCCAACCCAATTAGTTATTCGACCCGTTTTCTTAAAAATTCGTGTAATAAATGGTGTTGAAAAAACTTTGAAAAATCATAAAGAACGTTTGGAATATCCAAAAATAGACAATTGAAAGTTTCTAGACAGAAAAAGTCAAGTTCAACTATTTTACACAAAAGTTTGATTAAGAAAAACATAAAAATTCTTGACACCCGGGATTAGAACTGGGGACCTCTAGTACCCGAAGCAAGAATCGTACCACTGGACCACCAAGTTACAAATTCTATCGTTTCTAAAAAGCTTTTAATACGATTAAGTGAGGCAGAAAATCTGAGTATACCGTCCTTCTACAATCGATATATTATGTCGTATTGTGGTAACATTGCAATTTAAAAGAATGAGTAACGTCTGAAAAAGAAACTAATAAAGACGTAAAGCATAGTAATTTCGGTTTTGCCATTTGCATGACGATCTTCGAAAGTCAAGGCCGGTTGGCTCAGGAGGTTGTGCGTTAAGCATTAGCTGAGCATCTGATCCCGAGACAGAAGTTTGGGGGTTCGAAACCCCCCGTTTTTGCATTCTGATTATTCTGAGAGGTATCGCTTTTCTATAGTCTGACCCTGCCAAAAAGTGTATGTATGGAACTTCATTGCTTCATAGCAGCTTAGTCAATTGAGGTAACCCCCATAATGTATATATCATTCGAAAGCATTTTTAATGGACATTTTCATGAAATAAAATTATTTCGAAAAATTTGAAGTTAAAAATTCCAATTCAAATAAAATCGATTTTTTCCGCCTATTTACAGGAAACCTAATGTATTATATATCATTCGATAGCCCATTCCAGTCTCGTCTAACGATATATACAACATCACTATAGCATGCACCTGTCAAAAATTATCGATTTTTTTATTTTTGATTTTTCGATTCAAAAACGTCATTTTTGGTTCGTTTTATTCGCTGTAACTCAGCAAATACTCAACCAAATCTGTCAATTTTTGCATCAATAGACGCGTTGTGACCTCGCACGGTTTGTGAAAGTAATAAAATTTCAAAATTTGATACTAAATTTTTGAATATTTGTCAGGTTTACAGTCATTTTTCAGCAATTTTTGTTCAAGATTAGTTAAAATAATTAGTACCACATTAAAGTTCTGTTCTTTAGCTTTCATTTAATACTAAAAACATGTGCTGTTGATTGGATTCAACAAAGTTTTGCAGCAAAAAAGATATAGCTGTTTTCAGTACTTGTCAAAAATTAGTGCATGATGGGCATGTCATGTGCATGCATTCAAACGTTCTACACGCTGATATGCGTGTATAAATTTTTGTGGGCGCACACATATACTGTGAGTAATGATTTATTTTTTCCATAACTTTGCTCAATCCAATCAAAATCACATGTTTTTAGTATCAAATGAAAGTTAAAGAACTGAACTTTAATGTGGTACTAATTATTTTACCTAATCTTGAACAAAAATTGCTGAAAAATGACTGTAAACCTGACAAATATTCAGAAATTTAGTATCAAATTTTGACATTTTATTACCTTCAGAGACCGTGCGAGGCCACAACGCGTCTATTGATGCAAAATTTGACAGACTTGGTTGAGTATATGCTGAGTTACAGCGAATAAAACGGACCAAAAATGACGTTTTTCAGTGGAAGAATCAAAAATAAAACAATCAATAATTTTTGACAGGTGCATGCTCTAGTGATGTTGTATATATCGTCAGACGCAAAATAGAATGGGCTATCGAATGATATATAATACATTAGGTTTCCTGTAATTAGGCGGAAAAAAATTGATTTTATTTGAATTAGAATTTTTAACTTCAAATTTTTCGAAATAATTTCATTTCATGAAAATCTCCATCAAAAATGCTTTCGAATGATATATACATTATGTTTATTTATTTAATTATGAAATAAAGCATAATCACATACATTTACCAGCATGAAATCCTATTCAGGACATAGTAATGCTAATAGTACACACAGTGAGTTGCAATTACTATGGTACGGTAGACTAAGGGTTAACTATTATAAAAGTGTTAGTAAGCAAGAAAAATCATTTTTTATAAATTGTTGTACAAGACTGTTCTTTGTCTGGAAGCTAGGTAGGAGTATTTTGCTACAGATTTTAAAATAGAAGGATCATTAGTGTTAAACAAAGATATAAAATCATTTACATGGCCATTTTCACGAGACAAATATAGATCGATATAAAGTCGACAAAGATCTTGAAATTTTGAGCAACTTATTACAAAATGAACTTCGTCTTCAATTTCGCCGGTACTAAAAAGTCTACAAATACGTTCTTCTCGTGGTAACCTATGGTTATTTCTTCTATCCCATCTTCCTCTTTCGATTTCAAGGTCATGTGACCTTAACCTCAGTTTAATAAATGCATACAAATGTCTTTTATCCTTAATAATATCAAAGTAATTTTCTAGTTTAAACTTATTTTTAAATTTTATAAACAAGTCCAAACTAGGCAATTTTGAAAGTTCATTCGACCAGTCATTTAGGAAAAAACTTATAAGGCGCTTACGAGCCTAGCAAATAAAAGACAAAGTATCATCCACTTTTTGAGACGCCCATAAATCGGTAAACTCTAGCCTGGCTAGCACAGTAAGTAAACAACTGACCCACGACCTAGCGTTTGGGTTTTTAACTACTAAATAACAGAGCGAATAGTATGCTTGTTTTCTAGGACAAGTGTCATGTGTTTCTAAAATTTTGCACCAATATTTTAACATAGAGCAAACACGGTATATCATCAAGGGGAAGCGGCCAGTTTCAGCATATACAGCAACTGTGGGGGTTGTCCCCTTAACATGTAATATTCGTTTAATGAAGCTCAAGTGAATTTTTTCAATATTATCGCTGTTGTTGTGAAGAATTTTTAGAAAATTGCAGCTGTGAAATGTCATGAAACCCAAAATTTCAGAACCGTAATGTAAAACTGAAGTACCTAAAGTGTCAAATAGCTGCATTTTAGTTCGTAAAGACAGGGCTGTATATTTTGAAAGCAGGTACAATAGATACGTATTAGACATCAAAGCTAAATTAAATCGGTTAAGAATCGTTTCAGCACACATGCCAGTATGATTCAAATAAAAACCTAGATATTTGCATGAGTGTTCCACTCTCAAAACAGTTGTTTTATATGTGATGGAAACTTGTGTTGACAAATTTCTCGTATAAAATGGAATTACAAATGATTTATCAGAGTTAACTTCAATATCCCATAAAGTACAGTAGCTAGAAAGAATATTAATAAAATTTTGTAAATTTTCTTCTGTGTCTGCAAATATCAGTAAATCATCAGCATAGAGTAACAAATACAGTTTACGATTCTGCAAGGTTACACCGGTGGCACAATTTTTTTTCAGAAAAGCTCTCCATATCGGCCAGGAACAAACTAAAAAGGATCGAAGGTAAAACAGTTTCTTGCTGTACACCAACATTAGTTGCAAAAAACGAATTTTCATTGCCAACTACACATGATTTAGTGTTAGCAAACATTTGTTTAATAAGTTTAATAAATTTGCTTGGAATACCTAACTTTGCCAATTAGTATAATAATGAAATATTATACTTGTATTTTTACCAATTTGTATAATAATAATTTATGGGGGTTACCTCAAACGACTAAGCTGCTATGAAGCAATGAAGTTCCATACATACACTTTTTCCTGCCGCCGCCTCAGCGGCGGCAGGTCTTTATACTGCTTTTTGCCATAAGCTTGGCAAGAAGCAGCTAGCATGATTTACGTGTTAAAAGTTTTGTATGTAGGGGGTTTTACTTTAAAAGTTTCTATGTATTTACACATATAATGATTTTTAAAGTAATCTTAGATTATATAAAACTAACTGAATAAAAATTAGCTTAGTTTTTAAAATGTGATGTTTAAAAATAATAGTTTAATATATGTTATGTATATGTTTTTAAAATGTGCTCCCCTCTATATTGGAATTTAAATTCATAGATTCAACTTTTTATTGTGACAGCCTGTCAGTACATGCCATAATAAAAGGAGCTGTCTGTGAAAAGGGGGCTAAAAGACTCGGCAGGTCTTTATACTGCTTTTTGCCATAAGCTTGGCAAGAAGCAGCTAGCATGATTTACGTGTTAAAAGTTTTGTATGTAGGGGGTTTTACTTTAAAAGTTTCTATGTATTTACACATATAATGATTTTTAAAGTAATCTTAGATTATATAAAACTAACTGAATAAAAATTAGCTTAGTTTTTAAAATGTGATGTTTAAAAATAATAGTTTAATATATGTTATGTATATGTTTTTAAAATGTGCTCCCCTCTATATTGGAATTTAAATTCATAGATTCAACTTTTTATTGTGACAGCCTGTCAGTACATGCCATAATAAAAGGAGCTGTCTGTGAAAAGGGGGCTAAAAGACTATTGTAAAATTTCCGTTATTTTTACAAAAACCTAAAATTTAATTATTCCGCAAGCTTTATTGACATATTTGTATGTAATAAACATAATTAATAAATAAACCACAAAGTTTAAAACTTTCTCGTGACTTTGTTTGGCCACTCTTCAAAGCAAACCCCCTCATGGGACAGGGGTTAACAACTCCTTCAAAACCCAAAGCCGCTAAACAAGTGGCTATCCAAATCCAATGCTGGCTGCCTTGCCGTGTCGCCAAGGGGGACGGTACGGTAGAACATAGAACAGCTAAAAATGAACTAGGGGGAATCGAACCACAGCCAATCATGGCTGTTTAGATTTAGAATCAATTTAGATATTCGTGAACGTCGGTGTCTAGTCTACAAGGAAATGACCCAAAGCCAGTACAATGGACACAAAAAAATTAGCCGTTAAACCATATGAGAAATGTTTAGTATTGTTAATTTTAAATAGATTAGAAAAATTTCTTAGTATTTAAATAAAATTTCAGAAATTAAGTCAATAAGAAATATTAAAATAAATTTAAAAGGTTGGAACGGTATATTATTTGTTTTGCAACATCTGGACAAACTTTTTGCTTTCTGGCTTACGGAGAGATAAGCATGCTGACGACCTGACCGTCAAGTAATAAGTTATCTTGGCTATGCATAGCAAGTGTAAGTTACGATAGTTATGTAATATTATCTACGTTGTAAAAGTTTACTCAATTTCGACTTCACCTCGACTTCAAATGACTAACTTGCTACAGGAAGTTAATTTAGTTTTTGAAATAACTTCAATTATCTTAAAATTTTACGCGGCAGGGTCAAACTTTGTGTAAGTAATGTTTTTGACAGCAAAACAATTAGGCCCCAAAAGGGGCAATGTTCCTTGCCCGGTGTCTACCTTTCAAGTTTACTTGAATTGTATCTATTCCCCTACTGTACGCTACACTGCGTACCTTAGGTACTTACTTACCCTACTACCTAGCTTATTCTAAATTGCACTGCGTATCCAAAACTACCACCTACCGTATTCTTAGCTATTCTAACTAAGTAGGTACGTACATTTACAGCAAGTAAAAGCTTACTGCAAAAGTAATCCAGTGAGTGCAAAGGGTGAACGTTTGACAACATTAGGCCTGTTGCGCAGTAAAATGTAATTGAGGGTGAACGTTTGACAACATTAGGCCTGTTGCGCAGTAAAAAGTAATTGGCAGCTACAGTAAATTTTAAAAATTTCAAGAGTACATCATACGAAGAGTTTCAGACTCCAGTCTGTTTTTGATTTTTAGTCTTCTGAGCTCAGATTTTTGCTTTGTTATCGGTGTCGTTTTGGGCAAAATTAGCGTATATATTTTATAAGAGAAGGAATTATGTGCAGTTTGTTTGATTTGAACAAAAATTTAGTTATCGCATCAAAGTTTCCATAAAAAACTAATAAAGCTCAATTTTTCAAGCGTGTTTAATTGGAAAGTTGTAAAACTAAATTATATTAATATTATATTTGTGAAAACAAAAAATGGTGTCTACTTCAAAGTCAAGAACTGCGTCTGTTAATTTGAGTTTCTTAACTCTAGTGTTTATGTTCTAAAGGAAATAAGACGCAATTATTAATTTTCGAAACAACATTGCGGTCATAAGCTACAAACAGGCATACAGGTTAGTTATTAAACATATAAATAAATAAAAGTAAAATCCATAAACGCAATCTTATTTCTAGCTAAAGAGCAAATATAGGGGAAAAATTCATTAACAACTAATTAAATAAAAGTTGAAACCAATGAATTTTAAAAAATTAACGAAACCCGAGATCGAACCAGGGACCTTTAGATCTTCAGTCTAACGCTCTCACAACTGAGCTACTTCGGCTTGAACAGTGTGACAATTTATGATCAGTAATTAGAAGCGTAAAGAATGTTTGATGTTTCATTCTGGTTTAAGATTTCTATTGCCAACCATTTTGTTAAACTAATATGTTTAGATTTTCCTGTCCAAGGAACTTTAGTGTTGGTATGTTTGCAGCATTAATACAGGTGGACTGTATCAATCAATAAGTTATTGATATTCGGCCAATATAAGCTGAGTGTGTACTTTAAATACTGTACTCGTGTATTAATATCTACTGAAATTCTTACAGGCAAGGCACACATTGTGCTGTTATTACGCGGCGGCCTCAGCCGCCGCGTATACACAATGTTAAGGCAACCTCTGTAACAGAGGAATTGCCTAGGTCTCTATGCAGTGTACACTCCGATTGCACAGCAAGGCAGGCTGTCAATTTTCAGCGTAGTATTACACCTTGTGTTATGTGGGCGTGTGTGCTGTAGTCATATATTGGCATATAATGTCGATAATCGATAATATTTACATGCACCTTGTCGCTTCAACTGCGGTGTTTCTCTAACAGCGAGAGTCAATCAAGAGAACTGTTCTGCAGCTAAATAGCAGACAGTACTTCATTGATTACCTAGTTGTCGAAACATTGCAAACTGGCAAGTATAAGCAAAAACATTTCAGCGCGAATATCGTCAAGTAATCGCTATCAGAAACGCTTTTGTTCATATTGACTGTCCTTAACACGACATGAAATTAAACAAAAGGCTGCGCCGCTCAGTTTGCATTGCTGAGCAAAATTATGCTTACTGCATCAAATTTCTGGTGGAATCAGCAGTTCATAATGTGCCGCGTTTTATATTCTTTAGAGCGTATCTTTAGAAGAACAAGTGCCGGTGATACCTATCCTTTAAAATTCCGAAATAACAAAGAATATAAATGCACAATAAAAATCAGCTATATATATAAAAGATGCAAAATTGCAAATTTGTTGAAGACCAAATAATTTGTGCGGTATTTGTCAAAGATTACTACATAAATTTCAAGTGGCCCACTTGAATCTATTAGCTGAACTGTGTAACTAAAGGGCCACCCAAGACAGCGTACTGTCATTAAAGCCGCGTCTACCTGTTCCATTGGAACAGTAAGCTATTTGAGATTACTTAATATGTGGTTGAATGTGCCTAAAACTCACCTTTACAAAGTGTGTCTGATATAACAAGTACGTCTGCCGAGTAGCCAGTTTTGGTATCAGACTCACTTTTGTAAAGTTGAGGCTTAAATACTCAAACTATGTATGAATTCCAAAGTAATATCCAATAGTTTACTGTTCCAATGGAACAGGTAGACGCGGCGTTTCTTAAAGCAATCTCCAATCTGCTTTTATCAACGTGACAGTATTGCATCCGAGGGTACGTAACGTAATGAGTATGTATTTTCAGCCAAGTTTTCTAAATAGACATCAAACCAATAGATCCAAAACTTTCGCAAAAATTTTGCATCAAACTCAATCGCATTTTGACCACTAATACAAAAACAGCCGTGTATTGGGATTTCACTATGCATTAAAAACTTGGTTTCTGTTTGAAATAGCTCGTTGCATACTGTTTAAAAAAAATTGTCCCAAAAAAACCGTCTGAATCATCACCCAGTCATAAGAAGGGCTGTTTAAAAGTAGCAAAAAGAATAGCGCAAAATGAATTAGCCGAGCACTGTTGACCATAATATTTTCCACGAAAACAAAAGCTTCCCTGATGAATAGAACCACGTGCAATCAATCTCAAAATTTCTTTCTGAACAATACCAAAGTCAGTCATTTTTGCTCAATTTTTTCTGAAATTAGTCGAGTCTTTCTATGTGTCTTCCTAATCTTTCAATTTTTTTCAAACCTCGTAATTTAGTCTTTCTATTTCGTGTCTTTCAATATTTATTCAACTTTCGTCAGTGATTTAGTCTTTCTATATTCTAGGTCTTTCGATTTTCGGTCAACTTGTGCAATAAAGTTCCAATATTTATGCGTATCGTAATGTAACAAATGCGCATACAAAAGTAACTATGAAAGCCAGACTGCTCGTCAACATCCAAGCGTGACTGTCTGCACCCTGAATGTGTATGACAGTAATGATCGATAATAATGATCAATAATGCAGCAGCAGTGACCAAAACCGGTTTTTCTTGCTGCAGTAATAATTTGCACACGCTGCTGTGGTGTGTGCATACGTAGCAAGCAACGATAAGGCAGGACCTGACATTTTCCTGTGTTACAGGCACTGCCTTAACGTTGTGTATACGCGGCGGCTGAGGCCGCCGCGTAAAAACTAGCTACTCGGAAGACGTACTTGTTATATGCATATATCAGCTATATCATATATTGACAGCAGCCTGTTGGCAGCCACCACACATTACACAAGAGACAGGCAGTAGCAAACACACGCACACAACACAAAAGGTAGGTAATTTGTCACGTAAGTGTATGGATTTACAGATTCTGCAAATCCTATACAAACCAAGTATAAACTACCTGTTGCGCTGTGGCGCAACAGGAACAAGCACGTCTTGCGAGTAAAGTTTAACCAATTTTCGATAGAGTTCGTTACGACATGCTTAGGTAAAATGCCGAGGATATTCTTCGAATATAAAACGCGGCACCAAAAGTTTTTAGACCAACGTTCTTAACATGTTAAGCTGCATCTTGCTTTCAGAACCTTGATTCAAGACGAAGGTATTCAGGTTATCAAGTTATCAAGTTATTCAAGTTGAATAACCCAGTTATCAAGTTATTCAAGACGAAAATTAAGTTGAAAACTTATTACAAACTTTGTTATAAAAACCGTTTATCACGAACAGTTTCAAAACAAAAAGTAGCACAAAAGTAGTATAACAAATAGCCAATAATCATGCCAAACTGCGGTTTGCCAACGGCCTGTGAGGCTGTGCCCCTGTGGACCGCTAAGTGTTCTGGTACCGACGCACTGATGAACAATTTAGGCAGCATTGGTGCGACAGGTTTTGTCATTACAGCCCACTGTGTGCAAAAGTTTTCAGCAGTCAGCACTTGACTGACATGCGAGCGTGATGAGCAGTACACGTAATTACAACACTATACGCTGAGATGCGAGATTAACACACACAGAGAACACACACGCACACACAAACAATGTAGTTTTGGGACCTGCCAATTTTCACAACGCAAGTAACACAGGGAGAAGCAGATACATGCAAATTGAACTTTTGTAATATAGTATATACGCGGCGGCTGAGGCCGCCGCGTAAAAAAGTGCTGCAGGATGTTAAGCATCCCGCTGCAGCGAGCCATTGGGCCTTGATTACGCTTTGATCTGAGTTGAGCACATCAGCTCCAAGAAGCGATAAACAGCGTTATCCAGGGTCTCTTATATACTGCTGGTGAAACATTACGGAGCCGAGGCTGAAAAAAAGTTACATCACAACACTCTACATCGATTAATGATTATCATGGATATACGCAGACAAAAAAATCAGCAGGCAACTCCCAAGCTAAAAACACACACAAAACATACAGGCTATGCAGCCTGCTCAGCAGCGTTTAACGCTGCGAACAGTTAGTTTCAAAACAATAGTTCCTTCTCTAGAAGGAACAAAAATGCTAGAAAAGTTTGCATTAACCTGCTGCTTGTTAGTCAGACTTTAGGTAGTGTTATTTACTAATACTGGAAGGGTAGGCCTTCCTGTGTTGTTTCACACTGCAATAGTAGACCTTCCAGTGTTCTTTAACACTGGAAAGTCGACCTACCGAAAATAACACAGGTAAGTCTGTCTATTTGAAAATTCTGCAAATTCTATACAAACCAAGTATTAAACCTGTTGCGCTGTGGCGCAACAGGAAGAATAGATTTTGACAATCAGAAGTACCTACAGCATGTAGTCGCAAGCAAAGGCGTAAGGGGCCATAACTTTCGGTAGCGTAGAGATACTAGATGAGGGAAGGCTGATGTTGCAGCACTGCAGAGTTTAATGCACTGAAACTGACCATCCTGCACTTCCAGTTTCTGCACTTTGACTGAAATTAGTGCGCACGGCCGCTAAGGCGGTCACGCTAATTCCACGTTCGTCACTCGTCAAGTCACCAGTCCCAGTAGTACGGACTACGGAGACGGACTAACAAAAGCTTGAAAGTGAAGGGACGCTTTGGACGGGATTCACAAAGCGCGTTCAACTTAATCCTACTTTAAAAACCCAGTCCAAGTCAATGATCGCATGAAATACACATAGAACATATCATTACGACGTTCTATTTCAATTGAAAAGAATGTTTTAGACTGAGTCTAAAGTTAAACGCGCTTTGTGAATCGCAGCCTTTAGGTTTCGCTTTCGCCTATGACTTACACTTGAATTTTTAGAAGCCCTTAGCTATGTAGAAAATAGAAAGTAGCTTGCTGTGGTTCAAGGTTTGCTATTCTGTGATGGGCCTTCACGGGGGGCTCGTCCAAATTTGAAGCAAATCAGAGAACCCAAACTATGCAGTTCACAGATAGCCCCCTTCCTTAACAACTCAAAATCGGCTTAGAAAGTTATACAAAACAAAATAAACACATATAGGCAACCGGATACTTGAATTTATTGAAAGTAATCACATAAAAACATTAAAAAATAAAACAAATACAAAATACGCCTGACGTTTAACTTTCAACAACAACGACTATGACACCGAATCTTTCTTAAGAAAGTAAGTAACGATTTCGACGAGTTTTTTAACCCCGTTGTCACTCTTACTTTCAGACTTGCAGCCAAAACAGCAAATTTTCCTGATGGCGGTTTTATGTGTTAATAAAATTTGTAGTTTGAGGCTAGCTACTACGTTGGCTTCCAAAACACTAACCAACGTGGTAGCAACATAACCTAAACATTTTGAACTAATAAGACATTATTTGTGTACTTTTGATCTACTGTAGTTTCAGAAAACTATCGTCAATTTAGAAAAGCTTTCACTGAAATCTAAGATAAGACTTAGACATCACCGAAACCGCTAATACAACCTTAATGACTCATAATATGCTATTTAAGTATTATTATTAGACAATCTTTTTATATCAAAATGTTCTATTTGCTTCAAAGTTATAGCATCTTCATAAATGGCTAATTATAGACGATTCCCCATGTACGATATAGTATATAGTAATATGCAAAAAGCAACATAGATGACGGCTAAATGCTGGGGCAGGAAAAAGTTACAAAAAAGTCTAAAAAACCTGTAAAAAATATAGTTTATTTAGTTGAGGCAAGATTTACGAATATATTTCAAAGTCAATTAGCTAAAAAAATACGATTATAACCATAAGTTAATTAATAAATCGTCTTAATTTTTTACACTACATAGCTCAATTTACTCTCACAGCCCCAAAAGTATCAAAACTTTTACCATTACTCGAAATAACATAAACGGTAAATAAATGATAGCCTATATTGTTTTTTCTATTAAATGTTCACGTCTACCAGTGAACACCCTGTAGCTGGATATCGCCTTCAATGTAAAGCGTATTGACTTGGGACACTGGAACGCGATGGGCAAAGGTTGCGTACGGATTGCCGTCCAGGAAGATCTAAAAATGCGCCTGTAGAGGTTGCATGGGATTTCAAATCAGTTCCACAGATCACTAGTGACATTTGAATACAATACTCTATTCACCTAATTTAGTGTTGGGTGGATTTCACAAAGGTGGTTTTACTAAACTAGCGTTCTGTGACGAGTGTGAAGTCATGCATATAGATTATAGAACATGAACGGTAGTAACTAGTGCATATTATGGTTCTAGTACGGCATGTATGGCATGACATGTTGAGTAACAAACTAAAGTCTCACAAAAAATAGTTGCACCACTCTTGAGAAAACGAAACATGCGATTTCGTTACGAAAAGAATAGATTTTGACTGTCAGAGTACAGCAAGCAGTCGCAGACGTCATGCCACTAAAATAAGTAAGTGCCGCCGCTTTTTTTACAGACTTGAAGTTGTAGAACTTTTTAAGTTGGAACAGATAGGCTGTCACAGTTCTACGTATGCTTTGCATGAATTTTCGTTTGACAGAATTCTATTTAGAAACATTGCCTCATTCGATACGAAGTTAGTCTATTTTAGTCATGGTTTTTGCTCAGTTAAAATTTCAAACCGAAACCAAATTTAAAATTAAGCACAGCACTCTTTTTTACTGAAAATTAATTGAACTAAAATTCTGGTTTAAGAAAATCGACTAGAATTCGTAACGAATCAGGCAATTTTTGTTATCAACTTATATATATACGTGTAAATCATATGAAAACGTCCATAAAACCACGGTTTAATGAAATCACCTTCATGAAATCCACCCTTCGTATTTTTAAAAATGTTTAATAAGCGTACAAAAAAGATTTAAGTGTGGAATTCGACCGACACTTACAAACTGTAGCGCCAATATTAACTGCCGTACAGTATATCGCACACTGTTGTCATTTTATAAAAAAAACGTCCATTACACACAGCTACAAAGGTTAGTAAAAAACAAAGGAGCTTGGGCCGTCTCAAAAAACACCTCACCTCATATCCATTATCGGTCACCCCAATGATGATGTCGAATGTGCGATCCCGTTTGAGGGTGAAGTCGCCCTCTCTCTCCTCCGGACCCCACTGACCCCCCACGCAATGGTTACGGACGATCACCTGAAATAATACATGTGACGGGGTCAAAAATTTGGGGGGCATCTGTAGCTAAATTTTGAGGACCATCCCCCCCTGATCGACCAAAAATACCCTACGTTTTGCAAAGTTATATAAAGTATTCCCAAAAAAGTGCCACTTTTATCCTGAATTTTGAAAAAATTTTCGGGACCCTCTCTCCCGGCCCCTCGGTTTTTTTAGGGGGGAACCCCACCCCCCTCCCTTCATACATGTATGCGCCTTCCTACTCACGTCACAAGACGCAGTTGCATACATGTAACGGGGTCAACATTTTGGGGGGGTCTCTCCGGCCAAATTTTGGGGCCCTCCCCCCCCCCCGGCCCCTCGATTTTTTTTGGAGGGATCCCACCCATCCCCCCTCATACATGTATGCGCAGTTGTTTTGATTAAAGCCTCATCCTATTGAAGCCTCGGGATGAGTACGGACTCAAATTGAGCACTGATGCGATATATTTAAATTCCTTTAGTCCGATGTGTCCCTGATTTCTAAAATTCACAATCAAAATCGTGAGAAGCAATTGCAGCTTTACAGTCCTACCATTAAAAGATTAGCCATACTAACTATACCAGGGCCCGGTTTCATAAAAGATCAGTAGCGATTCATTAGTAACACTGATGTTTGCAAGAAAATGAGTTATAACTTTGGGTTTACTAAACTTTTCTGTTGGAAACTTTCACAACATATTGCTATTATGTTAGATAATGTGTGGGTACAAAATTGTAACGTTTGCTTGATGCAGTCAAAAGTCTAGCTAAGTCAAAGTCATTCATTAGTCCCAAATATTAGTAAATATTAGTGGCTTGAAAAAATCACTAATATTTGCGACAAATGAATGACTTCAAGTTAGCTATATTTTTTACTGGACAACGCGTCTTTTTTTAAATTTCAACCTGACGTTATGCAACATATTGGCAACCTGTCAACAAAATTTCTAGCAGAAATATTGTGTAAACGCAGAGTTATACTCAATTTTCTATGTTGCATCAGTGTTACTAATGAATCGCAATTCACTGTTTATGAAACCGGGCCCAGGGCTTCACAAAACGCGTTCAACTTAAACCCAGTCTAAGTCGAACATGATCGCATGAAATATGCATAGATCTTTTCATTACCATGTTCCACTTCAAGCAAAGAAAAACGTTTTAGACCGAGTCTAAAGTTAAACACCTTTTGTGAATCGCGGACTGTGTTATTCTACTTTCTACTCATCGCGTAAGTACCGTATTCCCTCGAATAGAGCCCCAGGGCTTTTGTTTTTTCATGAAGTTTCAAAATGGGGGTTCTATTCCTATCAGGGGTTCTATTCAAGACGGGCATTATTCGAGGAAATACGGTATTGATCTGATTCAGAAGCTACCTTCTCATCAAATCTAGGATTGACATGCAGAATAAAATCGTCGCCATTTTTCAGATTAATATTGAATCGTTTGGCTTTTTGATCCACCACACCCGCAATATAAATAGCCTGTCCAGTTTTCGGCGATGGAATGGGGGTCACAAACGGCATTGGCTGAAAATAAATTGGAATAAAATTTCAAAATATAAAACGTCTTATTATTATTAATCAATATTAATTATTAATACCAAGAAATACATAAAAATCACAGATATAAATAATGCAAAACACGCCTTTATACAAAATTCACAACAAGCTTTCTATACATAATTCAAAACAGGCTTTTTGGGTAAAATAGGGTAGGGTGTAAACTAAGTATATATTTACACATCGTTCGTTTAATTTACGCACAAAGCTGAACCTAAATTTACACACTGATTTACACAACCATATTTTCCACAAAACGTCGATGAAATTGCTTATTCCGGTTGTAAAAATTCAATTTGAGAATGGCGATTGTGACCTGTGACCTCTTTGTTCTAGGGAAATTAGGTCTTATTTTCTATCCTAAAACAAAGTCCTACCCCCTCGACCATACATGTGTAACAGCACAAAAAATTTGGGTACCTCTCCCCCCCCTTGGTGGGACCCCCCTCCCCGGTGTCAACTCATTTTTGAACCCCTCCTTTAAAAAATGACGCAATTGTTACCTTTTTCAAACAAAAAACGCAGATTTTGACAATTTTTGGCGAAAATTTTGGTGAAAATCGCTTAAATTTCATGAAAAATTCCTAGTTTTTTTCAAATTCCCCCCCATACACTCTCTAACTACATGTATTCCCTCGACCCAGAGCACATACGTAGTATCGGCCTTCCCAGCTGACTCTAAACAGCTCCACGGCACCGTCAATGTACAAATGACTGAGTTTGGTCAGCGGAAGACGGTGGTTGAAACGGCAGATCTCTTTTCCATTCGCGTACATCTGCAAGGCAACGAAACCTGTTCTGTTAATGATTCACATGGAGTACAGAAGAAAGCTATTATATACAAATGAACAATGCTTCAATTTCTTGTGATTTGAGATTGGGAAACGTGCAGGATTTGGTCCATCCTTATACAGCTTTCCAAAGTCAGACAAAAAATAGATGCGCCACTTACTTATTCTGGGTTCACGACTTCAGCGACAACTTGCTGTACTCTTGATAGTCAAAATATATTCTTTTCGCAACGAAATCACACGTTTCATTTTCTCAAGGGGTGCAACTATTTTTTGTCAGACTTCAGCCCTCGAAGTCACAGTTACCTGATGGTTAAATTAATGGTAGTAGTATAGTGGGTGCATCTCATGGCTGATTGGGTAGGGAGGAGCTGGGTGGGGAGGAGAATTGGGTGGGGAGGAGCTATCTTTAACGTGTAAAATCCTGCGAAAATCCTGCGAAAATCCTGCGATAATCCTGCGAAAATCCTGCTAGCGAATTGGGTGGGGAGGAGCCTTAAATTCCGTAAATTTTTAAATTTAAATTTTAATTTTTTTAATTTAAATTTTTAAATTTTAAAAAGTTTTCAATTATTAATGTTAATAATTTTTACATGTTTAATTTCTTACTATTTTACAATTTTTTTTTTATTTTTTTTGTGAATTACGTAATGCGGCTGCAATAAACACGTGTATAGCCTAGGGCGTTTAAATAGATGCCACTAGCTGGCTGACTGGCTGGCATGACAGCTGACGCTGTCAACTATTTTTTTTTTCAATTTATTTTAAGCTGTCAACTATTTTTTCAAATTTATTATAACATACAAATTTTTATTACTAATATTTTTTCAAAATTATTTTAAATTATGCAAGTATTACTGAAAAATTTTCTTAATTTATTGCAAATTTTTTGCATTGCTGAAAATTAAATTTTTTTTTATTAAAAATTTTTATAATATTTTTAATTTTTATTTCAAAATTATTAATTATTAATTTATGTAATTAAATCTTATTTTTTTATATCTAATTAAATTTTAATTATATTAAAACCCCACAAATTTTCACGTATTGTCGTGAATTTTTGAAATGACTAAAATATGTAATGCAATTGTGTGTGTGTGTAACAGCTGCCTAGCTAGTTGTCTTACGGTAGTTTTTCCTATGTTGACACCGCACATTTTACGGGCATGGAAGATTTCTCAGTGGTTATAGATCCGATCAAGACGATTAAGACGTCATCTTATAGCAAATTTTGTGTACTACAAGTTGATATCCTCAGCCTAGCTAAACTCCTACGCTATGGGTAGGTATACCTGTTTTAGTAAACCTTATGCTAATTTTCCTATGATGACACCGCTGGGGCATGGAAGATTTC
>JASANF010014710.1:0-14719 GCA_030248245.1 Trissonchulus sp. WLG1_4 | reverse complement strand
CTCAGATCCCATGTTCATGTAAGCACAACGCGGAGCGGTCAGCATTTTTTTATGAAACACAATTCAAACCCTTGCTTTTTTTAATTTTAGAACGGTAGAAAATGGTGCAGAGATTGTGGAGCGATTCGAGGATGGGCGTCTGATGGCTCGCCAAGTGAACGGGGTCTCGCAAACTGTCACCGACACCAGAAAGGGATGAACCACTGCCATTAAACCAAATTCGTACTTGTCCACTATGATGTTTCGTTTGTCCATAAGCATGGCTAGCATAGTCGCTACTAAGCTTTTTTATCATACTATTTAGTTTTTTGATAAAAAATAGGTAAACGGCCGAGTGTATCTCGTCTTGGACGACAAGTACACAAAAAAACGAGCTAAACTAGTGATAAAATAATTGGGGACATTTTTGGTAGATGATACAACTAAACTTTTCATGCTATTGCTTGTGTTAAAAACGGTTTTTCGTACTAACTTACGGACAATTAGGAGCAAATACGGACAAGTATTTATTTTGGTTGTTTGCAACTGCCCATCATTCACTGCTTTATCATTTGTGTCCTTTTTTTATTTCAAAGCGACTTTATTACCTTTACTCTTTTATGTTATACTCATGACATAAATATCACTTCCAATTGTGCAATTTTGCATGTACAAACCTACAATATATAATACTTTTGCTTTCTCAAGGTTTGTAGAAAGTAATTTTGGTTGATGCTATACCTGGTGAAACATTGTACAGTATTTCCAATGTTTTTATACAAAAAATTTGACTGAGATCATGTTTGTACGAAAATTGGCCTACCATGTTTCCATGGATTGTCTATCTACTGTGAACGAGCATGTGTTGAAAATAGCCAGTATTTGAGGACTGAATTTTGTTTTGGACTTAAGCTTAGGCCGATACTTATGCTGAGGCTAAGGTTTAGTCTTATTCTTAGTTCATGTGTAGACAAACAAAATAAAGACGAAACCATTCAGGTTTTTTGCCTATGTAACGGTAATTGTACTGGCTCATTCACAAGAACTAGACCCATGTACGTTACCATAAGTTACAAAAACCATGCTTTCAGGTATCCATTAGTAACAAATTTTTCGCGGATTGTGTAACTTTTATTGTTTTTACTATGTTTACTACTGTCCTATACTTGTGATTATACTACTGGTAAATCGAACTCTTGGTGTTGTATGTTCTGTGTATGTCTTATGGACATTTAATAAACTTATGTATTCGTTTTGTAGTGGTTGTTCTGCACGCATCGCACAAACACCAACGCAGCTGAACTTTTTGCGGCTAAAACTTCCGCAGATAGCACAATATGCAGCTCCGGGGAAAATCACACTGCCAACAGTCTGAACTGCAATCAGATGCTCTGTAGATAGATGCGCAACGCACTACTAACTGAGCCAATCGGGCTAACAAATGTGTTTGTTGAATAGAAAGATAATGCCCCAATTTGGAAAGAATGAAAGAAATGGGGGCGCCGGGAATCGAACCCGGGCCGCCTGCTTCGAAGTCAAGCATGCTAACCACTACACCACAGCCCCCGAGTCTCATAGGCCCTAATTCTCATTTATAACATGTTTACTGCATTTTGACTTTAATCATACAAACCAAATAACGGAGATTCCAATAAGTAAAAATTGTCGTGCAAGCGTGCAAAAGTGGTTTTGCTTTTAAAAATGCATACCTATTGGATTCAGTTGATGTTGTTGAATTTGTATCAACACTATCGAATATTAAACGAATACGAACAGTTTTTGCTGCTGCGCCACAGCGCAGCAGCTCATTTAGGAAGAGTCTGGGTATCTTAGTGCACAATACGTGCTCTTGATACCCAGGCTCTTTTGAATGTCCCTATAATTTTGTACTTTGTGTGTATTACTGCACACACAAGCATAATATGCAAATTAGTTTGCATTTGCAAAAGTATAATCAGTTCGCAAAAACACTCGGCGTATTATGTATATTATAATGTGTGTGATTCATGTACTGCCAGCGTCGTGTCTACTGCCTGGCAATCAGCAACAATTGCTTTTGTATAGGTACTGTAATTGAGCAATTCTCACAGTAAAATTTTTTTACCTCAGAAAATTCTTCGATTACAATTTCAACTCGCTTGAACACATATTTTAAAATTAATGACAATCTCAGTTGCATAACACGCCTCACACTTTTTTCACCTGATAAATGCTCAGATTAAGTTTGAACTCATTTGAACATGCTCTTTGATTTCAACTACCTTGAAAACAACTCATTTGAATACTATTACCTATTTTAACACATCGACCTCATGTAAGTATATTTACCTTGAACCTTAACTATGTACTTGAGATTCAACTGAAACTACATATGTAATTTGCATTATACCAGTGCATTAATAATCAGCCTCAGAATCATACATGAATGAATTGAAGTGTAGTGGAGTCTACACGGTTGGTACGCATAATGTCTCCGCAGTGAGTACAAAAGTACACAATGCAGAGAATCGCAGTATCAAGCGAACTAGAATTCAGTAAATACTAGTGTGGTGAAAAAGACTTAGGACGGGTTAATTGACTTTCTGACTGTTATGCGAGAACCACTGACTTTGACTAACTCTACTAACGATCACTTCCTTAGGTTCACTATCAACACAATATGGGCAATACAAAACATACGTTTAGGGTGCGCGTAGGTACTTGCTGATACACAGTAATACTCTCCTAATTTGGTTCTATCCTGTCTATCCGTTTAGGTCACCTATGGATCCTAGTCCAACCTCGTAGTTAAGCTCAGTACCTCTGTTGGCTAACTCAGTCAAAATGCTTACGATCGCCGAAACGTACGTAAACACAAACAATATATGAAAACACTAACAGTACTACCTCCACGGCGATCGTGTTTACCTACAATTCTACTGATCTCTCAATGATAGAAACACACCTTTTAATTTTGACTAAGTTCTCGCTAACTCTCAATCAACGTGTAATTACTCAAAGTTTGCCTCTCCTATAGCTTCTACTTAGACTTCCACTTGAGCAACTGGTTACAGGGGATTTAAACTGCTCGGACAAGCTTTTCTGCTCTGCCCGTCGTGATTCGGGGGGAACACCAAAGGCCGGGGATAACTAGGAACTTATACCTTGTTTCAGAGGCCTAGCTCAACCCTGACGCCTGCTTTTTCTGGTGTCGGGGGACACTAACGGATCAATTCCCCAAACGCTATCTCAGCGACAAAACTTTCACTTTACTTTTTGACTAACAACTCGAACTCCACTCAATACTAGAAATTGTGTGTGACCGGTGTAAATCGTACGTAACCTGAAAGAAATAGCATAAATATCCTAACAGTCAATCGTAGCTACGAATCTGCACTCCTAAATAACTCGCGTAATAGTCTTCGATTTGGGTTCAACCGCTAAGGACACACAAACAGCACAGAACACAAGATATACCTGAAATTCCCTAGACTGGAATCGGCACTCTTCTAGCCTGACCCTTTTAGGCTAGAACTAAACCTGCAACAACTGGTCTACTGGTCTACTACTCAACCGGTCCACTGACTATTCTAACCTAAGGGTCAGCCTAGGCACTCTACCTAGCAACAGCTACTGCACAACTAACAATTAGGTCCTGACTGGGCTGGACAGAGTGGCGGTGGATCAGCAATGGAGAGAGACGGGCTGGAGCGGGCTGGACGCAGTACCGGGGGGGGCGGAACAGCAACGGCGGGAGACGGGGCACGGAGCCGGGAACGGGCACAGGAGCACGGGACCGGAGCGGGCAGCCGGGGAGACGAGGGAACGCCGGACGGTCGTTCGACAGGACAGTGGGGCACGGCGCGCGGCGGACGGGTGGCGGTAGGAATTGGCCGAGCGACGGGGGAACGGCCGAGGAGCGGAACTGGTGGCGTTGCAGCGTGGCACGACGCGGCAGCGAGGGGAAAACAGCACGGTGGTACAGGCGCCGGACAGCGCGAGCGGGGGATAGACGGACGGGACGGCGGCACGAATGCGGGCGAGACAACCGGGCGTGGATACGCACGGTCAGGGGGAAAATCAGCGAGAGCCGGGGGGCGCGGAATAGCGCGGGGCGAAGGCGGAATAAATATGGTGGCCCAGTGGCCCCTGAAAAGAAATGCGCTAATGCGCTACAAAGTTACTGACAGTTTGGAGCCCTCTGGGCTGATACCACGATCGCAGGCGATCTCGCTCACAGTTCAACAGTAAAGGCGGAGTCGGGATTTAGGCGATTAATTTATTGGAAGCCAATACAGGTAAAATACAGAGCAGGGGCAATAACGGTGCAAATATATCTTTGGGCCGACTATCTGCGGCAAAAATTGGTTACCCGACTGACTTAGCTACAACTTGGGGGGCGGCTTTTTCCTTTGTCCTTCTTTGTCGGGATCTACCGATCCCGAAATCAGCCAATGAGAAGCGGCCATTCTTAGGCCCGCCTACCTACACTTTCGTTAAAATCCACTTGAGGGCTGGGGGGTCGAAGGCTGCTGGCCCTCACACCTCGAACTTAATTCCTTTTTAATGGCCCTTGATTCCTGGTGGGCCCAGATATCATAAATTTCTGCTCACTGCTGTAGGTCGACCAGGTCTTTCAAGTACCAAAATGGGCAAACCGTATTGCAAAAATATTACGAAAAGAAGAGGAGAAAAAGGAGAGGGGGGAAAGGGGTGAAATTAGGAATTAATAAAAAACCAAATACATGCTAACTTGAACTTAACCAGTTACGTATACCACTAAACTAACTAGTAAACTCTATGTATGAACTTGTTATGTAATAATTATGCAATTATACTTCAGTACTAGACCTCCTTCTGGGCTGCGGACCCAGTCAAAACTACACATTCTCAAACTACCGTAATCCCTTCACTAAACTTAGGGTGAACTTAGGGCTTTCTTCTGCTCCCAAAAAACATAATTATCAATACCGGAATTGTTCGAAAATGAGTCCATGATACATGTTACGAAATACCAAACATAATGATACCAAACACGACTGCATTACACATATTAATTACCAAATTATAACATAACAAAATTAGGGTCTAAAACTGCTCTTTTCACACCTACGATTCTGCTCAAATTCGACTAAACTTCACAATCTAACTTCAAATAACTTCTTCTGTATTTCTCCGAATAACTTCATACTTGCTTTGATTATTCTCCACTTTATGCTCTACAATCCCATATATTTCACGTTCCACAAGACCAAAACATTACTTAGTTATTAATCGCTAAACTTCGCTAATTACTTCTGTTTTAGCTTCCAGCTAGCTCGCCAATATCTGGGCTAATGCTATGGCTTAGCCCAGATATTGTTTACAAACAACTATCCGGCTAGCTTCTATACTCTCAGGGGGGACTTCCAAATCACTGCTTAAGACTGGTTAATTACTGATTAATAAAACACGACCCTCAGACAATACGGACAAATGTGAATACCAATAACACATACGGACAAATGGGCAATTATTTCATGACAATCGGCTTCAAATATTCACAAGGAGCAAAAGGGAAAGGGGCGGATACTGGTTAGGGACATTGTTACGTATTACTTCTACTTCCTTCTGTGCCAAATTCGTACTATACTTCAGGGGGGGACTTAGGACTTCTATAACTGACGATTAACCGAATCAGGCGCTCTCGTACGGACATAGGGGGGAGATTGGGGGTTTTG
The DNA here is from genome assembly GCA_030248245.1 of Trissonchulus sp. WLG1_4. Classification (NCBI taxonomy): domain Eukaryota; kingdom Metazoa; phylum Nematoda; class Enoplea; order Enoplida; family Ironidae; genus Trissonchulus; species Trissonchulus sp. WLG1_4. The sequence goes on along the minus strand of JASANF010014710.1, from coordinate 9,041 downwards.
GGAAATATGCAAAACGGGGATTCCGCCTGAGAGTGTGGCCTCATTCTGCGCCACGTCTGGTCACTAAACTACGTACTAAACCGAACAAGTAGCTCACTTCTTGCAGCTACAACCCAAATCGTTCAAAACCTGTATCAATCAGGGGGCTCGTTAACCCTGTTTTATTACACTAGTTATATCGTTATGGTACTTGACATATAATTTCTATTAAGTTTCTTTGCCGTTACTACGTTTATTTGTACGATCATTTCATAAATGCTATTAATGCGCTCACCTTTTTACCAAAGTTTCGCTGCGCAGCAGGTTTTTTAATGGGTTTACCGATTTTGTCTTAGAACCTAATTACTTTTGCTATTTCTGCTTTAGTGCATAGCGAGAACACCTTTTGCATAAAACTTCTGCTTGTTGTTTAAGAAAGTAGTTCATAATTTACACTCTGCTTGACGAAGAACTTACATCCGTCGAACTTGACAAGAAAGTTCCAGTGGTCTTATAGTGTAATTGTCAGCACTCTGGACTTATAATCCAATCTTCCGAGATTGAATCTCGGTGAGACTTATTTTTTAAAAGTACTATTTTTTACTAAATTCTTCCCTCCAAAAGCGTGTTAAGATTTCGTAATTTTTGCTCCTTCAAAGAATTAGGATTGGGTACGGTTTGGAGCTACTCACTGTAGTGTTGTTCCGTCAGAGAATTTTAGGTTTGTTTTAGTTATAGTTTTGGTATAAATTATAGTTTTAGTTAAGTTTTAGTTACGGTTTTTGTATAACCCATCATTTTGGTCAAGTTTTAGTTTAATTTTAATAGAAGGCTTCATTTTAGTTTAGTTTTAGTTATAGTTATGAGCAAGGGAAAAAACCTAGTTCTAGTTATAGTTATGGTATAGTTTGGTATAGTTTTAGTTATGGTATAGTTTCAGTGAATTTTAAGTTTTAGTTATAGTATAATTATATTGATTATATCTTAATTAACTCCACAATACCCATTGGATCACGTGACATACTTCACGATGCACTACCAAATCTGGGGCTAAAAAACTTGACTAGTTTATTCTTCTGAACGGATCTTTAAACGGCTATTTGGAAATGTAGATCTTTGTATAAAGCGGCAATTTTTAGTGCTCTTTTCGTGACGGATGAAGCTCGTCGTACGCCGACGAACAGGGAACTTTTTTGCACAGTACGGTAAAAAATTGACAGTCAAAATTGAAATTTTGACTGATCTTTAACCTTCAGTTTCTCAGTCCACAAACGCGCGAAAAACTCCGCAATACTTTGTATGGGTGTGCAGATTTACAAAATAACAAAATCTTACAAAAAACTACAGTCAAGTACTTTTAATAGACCTGGTTTTTTTAGTTAACAGAAACGTTTCTAAGTCTAATTCTCCGTGCAAGGCTGAGCTAAGGGCCGGTTCCCACTGGGCAGAAATAGGAAATATGAAGCCAAAAATAAGAAATAAGGCCTTATTTTTAAAAAAAAGTGGCATTCCCATTATAGAAATAAGCTTTAGTTATTTCAAAAATAACACACCTTATTTCTGAAATAAAAAGTTAAATTTATTTTAAGTTAAGAAATAAGAAATAAGGATTGAGCCAATCAGAGACGTTTGCTAGAGCGCGAAAACCTAAGCCACGCCTTCTTTTTAGATGATTGGTTTATTCAAAAATGCTCTATACGTAGGTCAAAAATACGGATTACGGTAGTATGGCTACGTATTTTAGGATCTATAGTTTTTTAGTATATAAATATTAATTTTACATAATTTTTGCTCCTTTTATTGACTTTTTAGGAAATTGAAACAGCAAAGGGCAACGAGCACATTTTAGATATATAATTTCTGATACTAATGTGAAGAAAATTTTATCCGAGACATCGCTTTCTACTTGCAAAAATAGGAAAGTTGATATTTTTTTTATTTCTAAAAATGTGGCAAGGCCTTCTTTAAATGGACCTGAAACTACATAGTAGTACGGCTCCAAAAAAATTTAAATTGCCGCTCCAAATTTGCCAAATCCAATTAAATAACAGCGAGCTGTGATTGGACGGGCTTATTTCTTATTTCGACTTTGTGTTTCTTATTTCTGTAATGTGAACGCACATTGGCTTTATTTATTTTTTCTTTTTTCTTATTTCAAGTTCTTAATTCTTATTTTTGCCTATTATTTCTTATTTCAATTTATTAATTCCTACTTCTTATTTCTTATTTGTGCGCAGTGGGAACCGGGCCTAAGGCAAATTGAGTTTAAACTAAAACTTCTATTTGCATTCGTTGACCTCATGCAGGGTCAAACAGTCGGTTAACAATGAGGATTAAAAATGTAACTTTGCCTAGCCAAAGTCACAGTTGTATTTTTGGCTGAGATTTTTCATCCAAAGTCACAATAATTGAAACTTATCAACGCATCAGCGATTATATAGTAAAGTGTGTTACGCAGAGAATCTATGCGCTGATTGGCCAGCCACATGTTGCACAGAATGTCTAAATGTAGTCTGAAAACGACCAGCGCATCCGCCTGTGCTAGAACACAGGCAGGCTGGAGAGTGTTTCACTCTTCTTCTACATATAGTGAGACGCTATTATGTACTCTTGGACGAGCAATAAACAAAAACGAAAGCGTACACGTATGTCCTACATTCATACTGTGCATCAGCCGCTAATACGTAATTACGTTTTTTCCATCTTTTACCAAAACTTGGAAGTTTTGGTAAGCGCTGTAGCAAAACTGTTAGTTTTGGTAGAGCGCTTTCCAAAACTAGGAAGTAGGGCAAAAAAGTTAAACTTTAAATAAAATTGAAAAAGTTGGGGGTCTTACTTTAACTTTAACTTTAACTAAAAAAATTAAGGGTCTTACCAAGAGCACTTTAGCTTAGTTTAAATTCAAGCACCCATACTTTAACTTTAACTTAAATTCTGCCAATTTCTTAACTTTAATGCACACTTTTAACTCTGGGCAGCCGACGTCTACCGTAGAACGAGTAGACGAGTAGTTGAGTAGTCGAGTAGTCGTTTAAGTGGCACCAGTCAGTCAGAAGTATTTTTGATCAAGTCAAGTCGGCTAGTTTGTTGCTCTTGGTTTCGAGCCGACATGACACGCGCAAAAGGGAAAGCAAGTCATCAGTTAAAGAAGAACGCTACTACAACGAAGCGGCAATCGGGCACAGCAACGAGGTCCGGGCGAATCACTAAGAAGCTCGCCAGTCCAAGTGGTTTTGCTGCTAGAAGAGTAAACCTGGCTACAAAAGAAGGGCGATCAAGACGGGGGACCGCACAACACAGTGTCCCCTCACCTATCTCGGCTCCCCAATCCGGTTCCTCCACAGATGCGCTTACCCCAATCCAAGCGGGCAACGATGAACCGAATGATCGGTCGCTGGAGCTGGCGGTCACTGGTGGGTCGGTGGACATTCTGAAAGAGGCGAGAGTGGGTGGCCCCGGGCAAGAGAGTTGGACGACCCGGATTCCTGAGCTCGCCGTTGATCAATACCAGCCCATCTTGGACGGGGAAACGTCAGTCGAAAGAAGTCAGTTAACGAATCTCGTTAACGAGGGTACGAGAAGCAAAATTATTGCAAACGCTTATGTTGATTTAGCTAATTTGGTGCCGCAGTCAGTTTCCGGGACTCAGGCTAGCCGGGGTGCCTCGGAGTTTGTCTTCGACGAGTCAACAGGTGCCTTTAAAATACAAACATTCAAAAAGGCCATCACGTCGTTTGACCAATGGTTGGCGGCGTTCTTGGTGATAACATCTGTTCTTGTCGAAGTCAAACCCCATTTGGCAGTCCAGTTGTTTACCTGTATAGAAAGAATTTGGTTTGCGGCCACCAATTTTGGCGGTTTGTGTTTTTTGCGCTATGATGAAGCGTTTCGAGCCAACCTAGCTTGAGGCCTTTATAACTCATGGAGTGTGGTAGATAATACTCTGTGGACGCTGACATTTACTGGGGCTCAGCTGAAGTCTAAAAATTTGGGTGTAGGGTCAAAAGGTGTAGGGTTCGTTGACCAAAAATGTGGGTCAAAATTCTATCCGTGTTTCCAGTATAACAAAACTGGAGCCTGTTCCTACGGTCTACGTTGCCGTTTTAGGCATGCCTGCCAAAATTGTCGGGCGGCTCACCCCGGTTTCGCGTGCGACCAGAAATCAGCGAGCGCCAGCGAAGCCGGGAGCGGCCAGCAGCTTCTGCAGAAGCAGCAGAAAAAACCTTCCAATACAAATTAGTTCCGTTACTTCCGATATATTCAATTGCTCAGCAACAGTCCGGCTTTGGGAAGACAGGGCGGTAGACACCGTTGTTAATGTCAACTTACTTCAGAAAGAACTTCAAGAAACTGACGTACCCGGAAACTTCTGCAATTACTTAATCAGGGGATTTTTATTAGGGTTTTGGATAGGTTTCACAGGAATGAAACAGACAAGAATTTCACCTAACCTAAATAGTGCGCAACTAAATTCAGCCACTATATCCGGTGCAATAGAAAAAGAACTAGCTTTGGGACGTTTTTGGGACCTTTTCTAAACCCACCTAGTCCAATATTTCAAAGTCACCCACTTGGGCTAGTTCCTAAAAAAGACTCAGACGAGTTTAAAATGATATACCACTTGTCTTACCCGCAAAACTATAGCATAAACGACTCCATTTGTATGAAATACTTTCCGGTTAGCTATGGGACTATTGAAGACAACGCATGCAAACTTCAAAATCTACCCCAAGGTAGTTTTATGGCAAAATGGGATGTAAAGTCAGCCTTTCGAAACGTAACTGTAAGACTTGAAGATTACCATTTGTTGGGATTGAAATGGGACAACCAGCTTTACATGGACAAGTATCTACCGTTTGGTCTCAGTTCATCTCCTTGCATCTGGGAAAGGTTTGCTTCCGCTTAACTTAAAGAACTTCCGTTAAATACTTATTTTAACCCAAAATTACTATATTCATCCAATTGTGCATTTGATGGATGACTACTGGATAGCTAATGGAACGTATATGGGATGTTTAATTCGTCTTAAAACGTGCCTTCAAGTTTTTGAAAATCTAGGAGTCCCTTTAGAGCCAAAAAAACAGGAGGGTCCAAGTCAAATTATGACCGTTTTTCCTGCCGCCGCCTCAGCGGCGGCAGGCCTTTATACTGCTTTTTGGCAAAAGCTGGCCACCAAGCAGTTTGCATGATTTGCGTGTTTAAATTTTTGTTTGTGGGGGGATTATTTTTAAAAGCTGCTTAAAGTTGGATAAAAACCGTAGCACAAGTTTATTAATTTTAATTTAATTACTGTATGAGTTATGTTAATTGCTGTAAATGCATTATTCAAGTTTGATAATCTATGAGGTAGGAATTATGAAGTGGTAAGTGAATGACCCCCGCTTGGCCATAATTTCAATCTGCCTTTGCGGTGTTATCTAATCCATTATCCATTATTTGCTTACATTATCTAATCCAAAACATAGGTAACCTTCACACTCCAATTTGTTTGAAGGAGGGGGTATGACTTTCTAGACATAACTAAAATGTAACTAAAAATTATTACTTAAGCAATCAATTTATTTATAAATGATAAATGATACAAATTTACTAATGATAAAAAACGTGATTTTATGTACGTTACGTTATTTTTGGCACATATATAAGTGAGAACTCAGTTCGGACAGAACCCCCAGTTTATACCCACGTGTTAATGGATGGCCCCATTTTTTTATGCCAAGCTGGCAGTACGCTGAAACGAAGAGGGGCTTAATTTATGTTTTTTCCCAAGTATCAGCTAGACTTTACCGGTCAAACTAGACATTTAGTACCGACAATGGGCATTACTTCGTATTTCTGCTTCTGTAATTCATATTACTACTTCTTATTTCATCCTTTATAGAAACACGAAATTTGGTTTGCAGTCCAGTTGAAAAGTGTTAAATCTGGTACTGAAGTCAAGCAAAAAAAATATTTATTTAGACTTATTTTATTTTAATAGCCGGCATCGGCTTTATATACTGTAATTTAAGTATACCTAGTGCATGAGCAGTTCTGCTTGCACCTACCTATGGGGACAAAGTTTAAGATAATTAACCGAGTTTTTGTTCTCATTAAAGCTTGATACAATATGATCACGATGTAGCTCTGTTTCCACTGAAAGAGTTGAGTACCTGTGGCAGTTTCCGGACCACTTTTACACTATTGATAAAATTTTATTGATCACATTTTATCAAACTTTGACTTCCTTGCATTTCAAAACCTATATAAAAATATGGTAATCGAATATACATAGGTCATAGGTGGAGGGGGAGCGTTTGAGATTTCGAAGCATTTTTCAAAACTATTAATTATTAGAGATTATTAAGCGGCAGGGACAAACTTAGTGTAAGTACTAAGTTTTGACAGCAAAAAATTGCTAAAAAAATTTGCATGAAACTGCTGCTTGTTGGTATAGAAGTTGACACAATCAAGCAAGAGCTTCGTCTTCCCAAGGCTAAACTAGAGCACTTGAAAGAAACAGTAAATAATTGGTGCCAAAAACGATCGGCTACCTTACGAAAGCTTCTCTCACTAACGGGAAAACGCTCATTCGCATGCAAGGTAGTCATCCCGGGGAGACCATTTCTCCGTCGTCTTATTGACCTTTCGGTTGGTATAAAAAAACTGTCGCATCACATTCGCATCACACAAGAAGCTAAAAAAGATTTAAAAGCATGGAAAGATTTTCTCTCAAACTGGAATGGGTCCAGGTATTTACAACTTTACCCCTTCTGCGAAGCCGCGTTAGCAACAGATGCCGCCACGTCACACGGCTGTGGTGGTACCTGGAGAAACAAGTGGTTTGCAGTTGGGTGGCCTTCTGCTGTACGCGACAAGTATAAGGACAGTAGATCCATCCAATGGATGGAACTAGCAGCTGTAGGTATAGCCATAATTCTATGGGCTAAATTTTTTACCGGTAAAACGCTTATTTGCCATTGTGAAAATAAGGCCGTGGTAGCCCTACTGCAAAAGCGCACATCTCCTTGCAAGCCACTTATGCATATTTTACGCTTAATTACTGTACAGTCATTAACTTATAACTTTTGTTTGGAGCTTAAGTTTTGACCTGGGCGGCTGAACGTGAATGCCGATGCGTTATCTCGGGGTCACTTTCAGGCATTCGAAAACAACAGAGTTATGGAACAAACAGATGTCCCGCAAGATATCTGGCGCGACTTGAAGCAGACTTGAAAGTGCTTTTTACAACAGGTATTGCAGAAAGTACCAAACACCTGTACTTTAAAGACTGAAATAAATTTCTCAATTTTATTCAGACTTAGTTAAACCAAGTAAATTTTTTGATTCAACTGCAATATTACATTGCACATTTAAAATACAGTCACACCTCTTACAATCAATTGTGTCAGATTCTGTCTGGAATAAAATTCGTTACTCAGTCTTTAGGCGCAGACTTCCCACCTTTGTCAAAACCTCCCTTGGCGTGTCTACTTCGAGGTTTTAAGAAATTAGCCCTTATAAGGACTAGGCCTAATCGTCAGCCAATAACGGTTAATATACTAACTATGTTAATAGTTAAAGCACCCTTGGTATTAAACATGAACGATGTCACTGTATTTAGAGCAATGGCATCCTTGATGTTTTTTGGACTTCTCAGAATTAGCGAAGTCACAAGTGCGACAACACCTAATGAACTTGTTCGGGTATACGCGAAGCAACTCATTTTTGATTTTTGACTGCGTAAAGTTATGCAAATGTATGTAGAGTGTAGTCCAAGAGTGCGGGTGGGCGGTGGTAAAAACGGAACCATGAAGTGGAGTAGTGCAGGGGGTGCGAGAGGTCTTGGAGAGGTTGGCAAGCCGCTGTCGGCTTTGGTGTGTGTCTGCCCCCTCGGGAGTGCGGGGTGCAGCAAAGGTTTAAATGCCATGGCAGTTATGGCAACGGTTACGATCGGGTTTTCCGCGGTTTGCCAGCGCACCTGGACCTGCCCTTTCTCAATAGTCGTCTCGTTTGCGTGACTTAGGCAGGAGCAAAGTTAATGCGCACTTTTAACTCTAGGCAGCCGACGTTCTACCGTAGAACGAGTAGTCGAGTAGTTGAGTAGTCGAGTAGTCGTTTAAGTGGCACCAGTCAGTCAGAAGTATTTTTGATCCCCACCCGCCCACTCGTATATATGTGTATTGCTTGATATTGTTATAATAAAACTGGCACGGAAAGGGAGGTTGGCAAGCCGCTGTCGGCTTTGGTGTGTGTCTGCCCCCTCGGGAGTGCGGGGTGCAGCAAAGGTTTAAATGCCATGGCAGTTATGGCAACGGTTACGATCGGGTTTACCGCGGTTTGCCAGCGCACTTAGACCTGCCCTTTCTCAATAGTCGTCTCGTTTGTGTGACTTAGGCAGCAGCAGAGTTAACTTGAATTATAACTTTTATTTGAAATTCTGGCTTTATACTTTTTTATAACTGTTTTGAAAATTTTTGTAAAAATGTGAAAAATACTTTAATTGATGTTCTAATTAATTAAAATTTTTGTCGAATTGAATATTTTCACCGACGTTGTACACCAATTTTTAATTTCTAATCGTAGTGTTTTGTACGGGAGGCAGAGTTGGACACGGGGCGGGGTGACCCGCGGGGCGGGGCAGAGGTCTTGCCCCATGGGAATTTAAGATTTCATACTGTAACAACTTATTTTTTGAATTTGTCGTGTTTTTTGTGCTACTCAAGCAGTAAAAAATTCAGGCTATATTTTGACCGATTATTAAGCCGTATGTCCGTTTAGATTTCAAAATTGAGTTTATGCTTGACATTCGCTACTAAAGGTTTGAGTATTTAATGGTTAAGGTCTAAGTATAAGTTGCCATGCACCTCAATGCGAAAGTGTTATTTCTTATACATTTACCAACGACGGTGTCAGGGGTTTAGGGTTGTTTCAATTATGAAATTATTTTCAATTTCAATACCATTATCCATTTGCTGACTAAATATTTTCAATTTCAAGACCATTATCAACTTTTTGCTCAATTATTTTCAATTTTTTTTGTTTGTTTGTTCAATTCTTTTTGCCAGAATTTGCGTCCCTAA
>JASANF010014709.1:0-75900 GCA_030248245.1 Trissonchulus sp. WLG1_4 | reverse complement strand
CCCACAAGAAAATGACAGACAGATACATAGATATGGGCAGCTGGAGAAAATCTGGGGGAAGGGGCACGGTACGGATGCTGACCGGGGGGAGGGGCGAAAACTTCTTTCAAACCCATCGGGATATATATACCACAGCGGCGGATAGACCGTCCTGGAACTTACTAAATCTTGACTACTGAACCACTCACTCCGACCAGCAGTTGACTTCATTTCATTTTAAAAGATATATATTATTCTATCGAACACATATATACTGCTAAATCACAATCGATATAGTTTTAAAGTTGTATAGATTGAAGACACATTGTGGTCATTACTGTAAATATACACACATGAACACTTAACACTCGTGTACAAACTAGGTGGGCCCCTCCATTTTTTAGCTTTTCAGTGATAAATTAATATAAGCACAAGCTATCAGCCAATGGTAACAAAAAATGTTTGTGTAACAAAGTGATCGGATTAAAATAAATCGCTTGAAATTAGAAAATCTACAAGGGCTTTTTACAAAGTTGAGATAGTAGCTACAGACTATTTTTTGAACTTTGTTTGAACTATAGCAAAAACAATACATGTATGAGAAGGGGAGTTGCCCCCCCCCCCCGACCCATCCAAAAAACCGGAGAGGGGTTGGTTAAGGTGGGAAAATTTGGATAGTGAAAACGGCAATTTTTTTGGGAAAATCTTACATTTTTGCAAATTTTAGCATTTTTTTGATCGATCAGGAACGAGGATCCTAGAAACTTGGTCAGACATTTTTTTAGACACAATTTTTACATGTATGCGCAACAGATAATCTGAACTATAAAATCTATCAGTGTTGTTACTTCGATGATGTTGATAACCTCATGATTTTCGACATGACAATAATACGATGGAGACAACATACCTAAAAAGGTGTTAATAAGTAAAAACCATAACAGACTTGAAATAGTAAACTTTAAAATAACTCCAATCTCCAATACTTTTGCTACTCATGCTCTAAAGGGTCCTCAAAAATTATTCCAGAAGTACAAGAAAAAAAATAGTACACTTGTGAAACCATTTGCTTATGGACAAACTAACATCTTTTTACGGACAAGTATGAACTAGGCTTTAAGCAATGATGCCCTAAATACATACGAGGGTAAGCCTATAAGAAGAGCCCCTTGCCCAAAATCGACGGTCCGATGGGAGAATTTTTGTAAAACTGTAAATTTTTTTAATGTTTATTATACTTTAAATTTATTTTTTAATGATCTTAAAATACGTGTGGGTGCGGGTCGATCAGTCGGAGTGTGGAGAGTCCGCTTGCAAACAAAGCCCCTCCACCAATTTTAGACCCACTTAGATATTCAAGATGACCTAATTAAAATAATATTCAAAAATATACACTTTGAGTCAAAATAAAAATATTAGCGAACAAATTAGAATTGAAGTGAATGAATTATGATTCATTCATACTTGCAGCCGTATCAATGGTCAGCCAGCAAAATTACAGACATTTAGGGCAATTGTGGCCGTGTAGCCGAGTGGATAGGGTTTTTGGCTGGTAATCCTAAGGTTGGCAGTTCGAATCCCACCCACTAAGTTTACGAAATCTCCTTGAGCAAAGGATAAAGTTCATACTTTTTGGTCTTGCCAAATCAGCAGTCCTTCCCAACGTGGTCGCTAAATAGGCGCCACAGCTATCCAAGGGTTGGCTAAAAAAAGTCCATGGGAATACAGCTATTGGCTTTTTTTCCATATTGGTCTCAGCCGCATCCCCTGATAATTCTCGTCAAAAAATGGTTAGCAATTAAAAAAAAGTAAAATAACCCATGGCGCGATTTTTTCAAAACTTCATGCTATTTGTTCAAAACTTCACCAGCAGCTACACAAAAAAACACGCGATTTCATTACGAAACGAACGAATTGTACGCATCAAGAGTACAGCGAGTAGTCGCAAAAATCACGCCATCTGTTTTGTCTCAAGAAGGTTCACTAACTTCCTGGTCAGACTCTACCCCTTCACCCCCCACTCCTAGCCCCCCCCGACCCCCCGACTTACAATCACAACTACATCGACCCCTGCCTCGACCAACAGTTGCAGTCGATTTTTGGACTCTTCTCGAGTGCTGACGGCCGCCCCCACGAGCAATCGACCGTGCTTGTCTTTGCTGCTGAGGGGGAATTCCTTGCGCTTTTTTATGTCCGTCCGGGCTATCAAGGCCACAAGCTCGTCTTCTTCGTTCACCAATGTGGAGTTTACCTGAAAAAATAAAGTAGTTTTTTGAAATTAAACTTTTAAATTAAATTTTCTTAATAGTAAAAACTAAAGTCAGACCAAAACATGTTGGACCCTGAGACAAAAAACCCCAGTGACTTCATTACAAAAAGAAACCACTGCAAGCATCAGGAATTCAGGAGTACAACGCTGTCTGTTTTGTCTCTGGGTTCCGTAATTTCTGGTCAGACTTAATTTAGGTACCTAAAAGTCTAACCAACTTTGTAGTGTACCAACCAACAGTGTACTTTTGCTGCCTCCACTTCGTTCTTTTCGTAATGAAATCCCGTGTTTCTTTTTGTCCTAGGGTACAGCATTTCTTGGTTCGGCTCTAGTTAAAATGAATTAAATTATAAATTTATATCAGCTTTTGTAAAATTTTATAAAGCTGTGATTTTTCAATAGCTAAAAAATAATATTATTCAAGATTCACACGAAAGACGGTAAGTTTTTGCAAAAAAATAGCTCTTCTAGTGTTTTCCGATTCCAATCAGAGCTTATGACAAAACAGCAGAACAGCTTACAAATTCCCATAAAATTTTTTTTATTTAAAATTTAATTTTGAAATTTGCAAAGTGCTGCTTATACGTATCGGTTAGTATATCTACTTAATTCCCATTGTCAATGTTGTAAAAAAATACTAGCAAAACCCCAACCTTTTTTGGACTGTTGCAATATTTTGTGAGCTTCTGACAAAGTAATACCATATCTGGCCACAACTAAATCTTCACGTTTTATCATTACCTAAAATAAAGCGATACATTACATTGAATGCAATAATTCATAAGTAATTTTCGTAATACCACAGTACATAGTAGCACAAATGAATGATTGTATAATATATTATCAGCGTAATGGTGTCTGTTTATTCGTAGGCATAAAAATTAATCAGCCTTTGCAGAAAAAGACAGCTGTCAAGTATATATTATAAAGTGCAAAAGCTAAAATCATCGCTACATCTGTGACATAGTTTCTATCCTCGCTTACGGACACGGACAAGTATGAATGAACTACCGGCTACCCCTTACCCGATCCAGCGTTGTGGTATGCCACTCTGCCTCGGGGATAAAGTCAATGTCGCGCATAGTGCACAGGCCCAGCAGTTTTCCATTGATGCGACCCGTGCTAGTGATCGGAACCCCCGAGAATCCCAATTTCTGCTTGATCTGGATAATATCATTGACCGTATGGTCTGGTGTCATGACAATCGGATTCAATATGAATCCTTGTTCGAATCTCTGAAACATATATAAACGGTGAAATGGCGCCCAGATTGGAGCACGTGCACAGGCCGTCTGGCCAATCAGAAGAGGAGCTTGCTTCGGATTGGCCATATTATACATGTTTAAGAAAACTTAAACATGTGGGCTAAAAATAACGAGCGCATCTGCCTGAGTTCTACACAGAATGAGACACTATTATGTACCCTGGCCAGACTAATTACGGTGGAATGCAAAAAGGCAGTCTTAGCTCAGTCTTGCTAAACGCAGTTTAAGGTGGCACTCCTGAAATGTGGGTTTTGGCCATTATTTTGAAAATTTGCAAAAATAACAATACAGAGTAACAACAAAAGTTGTTCAGGCTTGAATTTCCTTCAATTTGATGTGCATATCACATGAAACTTTTTCTGACAATTTTTCAGCTTTTTTCAGCAAGAAAAATAGATTTTCACAGAAAAAGCTTTACAAGCATTTACACGTATGTAATGATTTTGAAAGATTGAAAAACACCTGCAGTTGTGTTTTCCGTGAACATACTTAAAAATTTTCGGTGTTTTATTGAGTGTGCTGTAAATGTTTTGTGAAATAACGCAGTATTTTTTAGCATGAAACCAAAATATAGGGTGTGTGATCACAAACGCAAATTTTCGACTTGCGATTTCAAAAACATGGCTCAACCAAACAAGTTAAAATTTGGCACAAGAGTGCAACTCGTTGTCTCCGAGCGGTCGCAAAATTTGATTTTTTAGCAAAATAATAGTGTTTACGAAAATTAGTTAAATTTACGTTTTTCGAAAATCAAGATTTTAGTGTTTTTCAATATATCAGTCAAATTCATCAATTATGACGTTTTGCGACCGCTCGATCACGTTGTGGCGAGCAAAATGAACTATTTTTTGTGCAACAGCTATGTAGGTGTGAAGAGAAATCGCAAGCCGAAATTCCACTCACGTTTGCTCTATAGTGAATGCTAATTTGGATCAATCAACTTAATATTTTGTATTTTGGCATTCTTTTACACCAGCTTGCTATTGTGCATCTAAAATTGGCTCCAGGTTGCCGTTTTTTGAAAAGTCACATTTCAGAAGCGCCACCTTAAGGGCAAGTGGCAACACATTCCAACTTATGTGATACGTGTGGCATTGTGCGTAACGATGTTCTTTTTTACTGAAATAAAACGATAAAATAATGACAATAAAACAAAATTAGACTGGTTTTCGCGTTAGACTGGCTTTATGCATTCTAATTAAAAAGTACATTCAAGCAAAGTGGATTAAATTAATCATAGTTTCGAAAAACAAGCTAGTACGATCATGAATGTCCCCTATGCAACTGAATCATATTATATTCAATAAGATCATGGTTAAATCTCACAACATTCACAACACTTTAAAACGCTATAATTACTCCATTCTCCTTCTGCTTGTAATATTTCAGAGCAGTTATAATAAATAAAGTTTAAAAATGGACTAGCAGCCACTCACCTTAACTTTATTAACTTCTTCAGCTTGTTGCTCGGGAGTGCAATTTGCATGGAGAATTCCGATGCCACCACACAGCTAAAACTCCAATGTATGTATTTATAAGGACTCGTGTTGGGTTATCTTAATAAAAAAGCAAATCTAATCTCAATCTGACGAGTAAAAGTTAGCTCATTATGAACACTTTTATAGACAAAAGGAAAAGCGCAAAACGTACGTCCATTAAAGTTGCTTTCAAATAATGTTAAACATAAATAACGAAATTAAAACGAATCAAACAATGACCAAATTGGATAATTCAAAATTCTAAAAATAAAAAAATAAAAAATAAATCAGTGAAAAACTGACAGCCATGGCAATGGCCATTTCTGACTCGGTGACAGTGTCCATTGGAGAGGAGACCAGAGGAGTCTTCAAAGTGATATGTTTCGTAAGTCGAGTCGTCAGATCCTGAAACATAAAAAACTTCCTCAGTGACTCAGTTGCAAACGATACAGAGAATAATAGATGACACAACGGGCTTAATAGTAGGGATTTTATATCTATCTATCTCTTTCATCGGGATAGTCAGTTTCAGTCTAGAAAATTCGTTTTGACTGTGTAATATAAGAAACTGACGCAGAAACAGAAGGTTTTTTAAAAGATGCGAAACGCTTGAATTTTGCTATAAACTGACTTTATATATATATGTATATATATACACACATATAGCCAGTCGGGAAAAAAACCCACTTTGGAAACTTTTGGTCATATATATCCCAAGTAATACACAAAATTAAAAGTTTCTTTTTATTTTCTTATCAAGCCTTACCCTAAGCCGTAAAATGCAGCATAAAACGTTTTGGTATCATTTACATCATGGCAGAAATTTTGACCTAAAGTCATGGGAAAAAAAACCCAATTCGGGAAAAAAAACCCACGTCGGGAAAAAAACCCAATTTCATCGATCAATAAAAAACGTCATGAGCATGCCACCGGCGAAGTTGAGCATGTATATGATAAAGTACCACCTCCTCTTTCGAACGCACACACCAACTCGTTCGTACCTCTACCGGTTGGCCTACAGCAAGCCATCAAAGTTGGCCCCAAAATTCACATGGGGTCACTTAGTGAAATTTTGTCAAAAATCAAATTTTACTGAAATTGCATAACAGTGCTATACAGTCGTTTTCTACCTATTTTAACAAGGTTTCATTCAGAAAACAAGCATTTTAATAGATTTAACATGCAAAATGTACTGAGTCAAGGGGTACTGTGGATAGTAGGCACTAAAAATCCATCATTGTGCCATAATATGACGTTAAAAAGCATTGATTCTTATCTAATCACGTCATTTTGGCAGGGTTGGCAAGTCTCGGGTTTGCAACCGAGACCGAGACCGAGACCGAGACCGAGACCAAGCAACCGAGACCACCCAAACGAGACCTACGAGACCGAGACCAGCCCTTGGGGGTCTTTTTTCAAGTTTCAATTTTAAAAATTTGAAATACTTTGAAATGTGAAAAAATAGTGATTAAGTTACAAAAAGTGACCATCAGGTTAGGTTTATGAGTGTATGACTTGCGAAGTTGCGAGAAACTTAACAATGTAAACGACCGCAAGCATGAGAGTAGGTGATTGACAGCCGGACTATAGGATTATTTTTCCTCTATTCTGTCAACTTTTGGAATGTTTTAAAAGTTTCGCACACTTTTTCGCATACCACAGTGTGTTTTATAGTGCATTGCATACATATATTTTCACTTTGTCAGTCTGACTCAGGTGCCAGCGTAGAATCGTCCGTGCTGGTACAGTGGTGCTACTATCAGGAGTGCTAATAGGAGCATCATCACGGACCAGAAAAGTTTCTCCAGCTGACAGTTAGGTGGGGGGGAAGGTTTGATGCCTCAACCACTCCATAGCCCAAAAGGCATTTGATTGTGCCTAGGTTTTTTCAGATACTTAATGCTTTGACATGCGTTGAGACCGTTGAGAGGTTGGGGCTCAAGAAATTCTATTAAACTGCCACCCAATTCGCGCTTCGTAACGTTGCTGAAACCAGCAAATTTTTAGTTACAAATCAACTACGAAGTTAGCACTGCTTGGTAAATGATGGTCAGTATTTCTATATACTGTTCAACATTATGCTTGAGTGGTTCCACATACAAATGCAATATCGCTAAGTCAGACAACCCATTCTATGTAGCTCAAACTTTAATTGATAGCTTGATGTACAAAGTTTAAACTTGAAGTTAGTTTGCCCGTGAACTGACATTCTTCTGCAGCAGACAGTTTTGACCATTCCATGCTTGGCATTCTATTTGGAATCTTAAATCGTAAAAAAATCTTCGTGATCGTGAAAAATTTTGAAAACTTCTAGCCTCATTTGAAATACCGAGACCACCCTATGGCAGGTCTCGGTTTTCCTACCGAGACCGAGACCGAGACCGAGACCAGCCTAGTCTCGGGTTTTTTACGAGACCGAGACCGAGACCGAGACCGAGACTGCCAACCCTGCATTTTGGGCTGTTTTAAAAAAATGCAAAATTAAAAATTTTGCAAAAAATGAGGGTATTCAAATTTTGAAACATTACCTCATGTTCGAACAGGTTTGGTTCCTCGCCAGAATTCCGGGTTTGTTAGTAATTTCTCATCATATGGGCACCCAACAAGACCGGTTTTGTGTTTCTATCACGTTTATTCATCGAATTACACAACTTGAAAAAATGGGTTTTTTTCCCCGACGTGGGTTTTTTTCCCATGAAGTTGAGCCACTGTGGCTCAGCTGTGGTTCAGTGTGGCACTCAACATTTTTGCTTAATTTGTAGCCCTATAGGTGGCCTCCGTGGGATTTGAACATATTTGAATAAGTTTGTTTAGATGAGGAGTACCGATGGCTCAAAGTTGGCCAAATTTTTCAAGCTTCGTAGGAAAACAATCAAAATTTCGATTCCTCATAAAAATTGTAAACATGATCAGAATCAGTTCTAAACTCGTGTATGGAGTTGTTTAGAGGGTGTTTTATTGCACACAAAAATTGGTACCCATTGAACCACCCTAAGCTCAGAAACTGGGGTGGGTTTTTTTTCCCGACAAACGGGGTGGGTTTTTTTCCCGATTGGCTATATATATAATAATACGCAATGTTGTATATAAACTCTAGTGTCTTTCTAAAATCTAAAAAACTAAATTGAATTATATACAGTTTTAAATCAGTCGACTTACAACTTCGTTTGCAGCGAAATCTATATAGCCTGGCAGTATGATGAAATCGCTGAAAAAAATGAAATTTTAGTCTGTCTCAAGCAAGAACTATATAACCGAACATATATCTCAAACATTTGAACAAATATAATTTAATCCAAATCAATGTTTATTATTTATAATAGGCACCGAAGCGAACCAAGTTGTAACAAAAGTAAGAAATACTCAAAAACAATTCGCGCTCAAAATTCGCAGCTAAATTCAAACACAAGATTAAACAAAACAGCAAAACTATATATATTTCTTGACGTTTGACTTATATTTCCAAAAAAACAGGATATATTTTTCAGCGTATCATAGTACTTATAAGTGATTCCGTCCTGAGAAGAGAACATTTCCATGGCAGACAGCCCGTCCGGCCCGGCAGACTCTCCAAGCTCGCCACTCATCACTGCTCCGGACATTCTGCAATCACTAAAGCAGTGGCGTATCCAGGATTGCACAAAAGGGGGGGCGGCACCCGGAGCTGGGACCGGGGTTGCGGGGTGCGGTGCAGAGCAACGTGAGCCACTGAGCCGCCGCTGCTCTCAAAGGGGGGCCTCTAAGGGCAGTGTTGCGTCCGCCAAGGGGGGTTGGGGGGGCTGCACTCTGCAGTACACCCAGCCGCCCACCCCCCTAAATACGGGATCAAGTGCAGTTGGGGGGGGGGGGGGAATAGTGGATCTATTTTGTGTAGCAGAGCAGCTTAAGGGAAGCATTTTTTGCATAGAACCTCTATCAACAAATTTGGATTTTCTGAGCTATGACCCCTTGAAAATCGCATTTTCTGTGTTTTTGGAAGTGAACATACGCCATTGATCGTCTCGGCTTAGCTAGCAGGATTCTCTAGACTAAGCTGGCAGGATTTTTCCGATTTAGATTTTTGGGTTAAATGCAGTTAGGGGGGGGCGGAATAATGGACCTATTTTTTTTAGTAGAGCACCTTTGGGGAAGCATTTTTGCTTCAAGAACCCCTATTTCATTTTTTTTATTTTCTGAGATACGACCGCCCGAGATCTGAACCCTCAGTGAGGGACGCTTTAGCAATTTTTTTCCAAAGCCCTTAATTCTAATCGTGTCTAAATGGTGTCAGATTATATATTGTTTGCAATTTTTTAAGAATCAAAACAAAGGCTCTTTGACCGGGTTCCTGCTGAAAAATTGGCCCAATTCGCCAGAAACGTGCAATTTTTGACCAAATTCAAACTTGGCCTTAATTTAGGCTTAGGTTTAGTACGGGGCTTAGGTTTAGGCTTAATATCAGGCTTAGGCTTGGGCTTAGGTTCAGGCTTAGGCTCACAATCAAAAATCGAAATTCTCAGAAAAAATCCTGCCAGCTTAGCCTAGAGAATCCTGCCAACTAAGCCTAGACGAAGCCTTAAAACATGTGAACGCACTCAAAACTATCCAAAAACGATTAAGAAAACGAAATGATTAAAAGATTATAGCCATTTTTGGCTTCAAACTTTGGCCCACGTTCACTTCCAAAAACACTAAAAATGCAATTAAGTAGCCTAGCTACTAGAGCATCGAGTCAAAATAATGTTCACAATTTTTTTGAAACACAAAGTAGGCACTTTGACTCCGTTCCTTTTGAAAACTTGGCCACCATTCAGTATAATCGATCGTCCAGCTGTTGATCAAATTCAAACTTTTATCTTAACTTATATTAACTCTTATTAATTTAGGCTTGGGCTTAGGTTCAGACTTAGCAACTAAAAACTCGAAAATTTTTGAGATTATGCTAGCTTTGCCTTGCCATAACAATCTTGCCACTGAGCCTAGCCAGACGATGCCCTAACACATCCTATAATCCTATTACACTGAAAACGGTCAGACTGAAGCGGGGGGGGAGAAATTATTTCCGATTCTAATTCGCTTCCTACCCCATCTTTTAATAAAAATATGAAACCCCCATCGTCAGCCATGCCCCCAATCTGATCTCTAGCCCCCTAAATAGCTGTCGCCCCTTTTAATAAAAATCTAAAGTGAAATTATTGGTGTTAAAACCCTTATGGGTCGAATAAGTCGGAAAAAACGACATTTTTTCGCCTAATGATCCGGAGTCCCCCTATATCCCCCAAACCTAGGGGGAGTCAAAATTGAGCGCTCTTTCGAATAGGCTAGGTTAGAAGTTTGTAGGATGTAAGCTTTAGCTGCAAATCAAACTTTGTCCAAAAATTAAACTTTACATAAAAATTTTTGCGCAAAATTGGATTTATGCAAAAATACTGAATCAAATGAAGACCTGCTGCTACCATTGAAAGAGCAACTTCTAAGCCACTAAATGCTGAAAAAATTTTGTAAATCAGTTCAGGCTTTGAAAAGTTACAAAACATTTTCTGAAGCTGCCAGGACCAGGCTGATTGAAGCGTTACAGCACAAGTACGTTTCAGTACAAATTCCGTGCTATAGCTGCGAAATTATTTAAAATATGAAGCTAGTTGGGGTTTTTTATTGCGATAAAAATATTTTTGATGCTTCATAGCAGGTTTTTCCTTCAATTTAGGCCTCAGGCTTAGGCTTAGTGCTTAGGTTTAGGCTTAGGTTAGGCTTAGGCTTAGTAGTGCTTAGGCTGAGGCTTAGTAGGTGGGTCAGAAAAGGCTTAGTCTTAGTTGCTTGCATCAAATAAAAGGACATTTGCTACTGTGAAATCATAAATAAAGCTGCACTTTCAAACCGAAATTGACTGTCAGTGCCAGCTTGCTGCTGAGCATCAGTGACGTTTTCAAATCGTATTTATGGCATTCGCTTTCATAAAAATAGCTACTTATGCCTAATGATGCTTATTTTTCTATTAAAATGTAATTAATTTATTGTCTACGCAAAAAGAAACTAAAACTTTTGATATGCAAGATTAATTTAACTATGTATATTTGGGCTCTCTTTTTCAGTTGGCAAAATTAAGATTTTAGTATAAATGAGCTAAATACGTTGCTAACAAAGCTGTATTAAATATATTATTATGTGTTACTTTATGACGATCAAACTTCAGGTTGATATTACGACTGTATTGGTCATAATTTTCGACGATTAGCCGTATTATGTCGAAAAACGATGATTTTGATTTTCGACAAAAATTGAATTTTTTCGAAAAGGTATAAATCAACGTTTTTTCGCTTGGAAAGTGCAAAAAATGAACTCAGCGCATGCAAAAACCTATAAAAACGTGTTTTCATGGCGAAAAAATATCAGTTTGAATTTCTCCCCCCCGCCTCAGTTGCGCCCTGAAAACTATCCAACAAAACAAATACTATTTTTGGGTTAAATGCAGTTTGGGGGGGGGGAAATAGTGGACCTATTTTTTTGAGTAGAGCACCTTGGGGGAAGCATTTTTGCTTCAAGAACCCCTATTTCATTTTTTGGATTTTTTGAGATATGATCCCCCGCAATCTGAACCCTCAGTGAGAAACGTTTTCGCAATTTTTTTCCGAAGCCCTTGTTTTTTCCGTTCTAATCGTGTCTAAATGGTGTCAGATTATTGTTTACAATTTTTTAGAATCAAAACAAAGGCTCTTTGACCGGGTTCCTGCCAAAAAATTGGCAAAATTCGCCAGAAACGTCCAATTTTTGACCAAATTCAAACTTGGCCTTAATTTAGGCTTGGGCTTAGGCTTAGGCTTAGGGCTTAGGCTTAGTATGGGGCTTAGGCTTAGGCTTAGTATCAGGCTTAGGCTTAGGCTTAGGTTCAGGCTTAGGCTCAGGCTTAGGCAATAAAAAATCGAAATTTTAAGAAAAAATCCTGCCAGCTTAGCCTAGAGAATCCTGCCAACTAAGCCTAGACGATGCCTTAAAACATCATAACGCACTCAAAACTATCCAGAAACAAAGATTATAGCCATTTTTGGCTTCGAACTTTGGCCTACGTTCACTTCCGAAAACACTGAAAATGCAATTTTCAAGGGGTCATAGCTCAGAAAATCCAAATTTGTGGATAGGGGTTCTATTACAAAAAATGCTTCCCTCTAGGTGCTCTGCACCAAAAAATAGGTCCACTATTCCCCCCCCCCCCCAACTGCACTTGATCCCTATTTTTGGCTTCAAACATTTGGCATAAGTTCTAAACGTGTTGAAGTTGAGTCGGATTAATGTTTCCAATTTTTTAAACTCACAACAAAGACACTTTGAACCTGTTTCCTCACAAAAAAATAGCCAAATTCACTAGAAACGTCTAATTTTAGATCAAATTGAAACTTGGTCTTCTTAATTTAGGCTTGGGCTTTAGGTTCACACTTAGCAACTAAAAACTCGAAATTTTCCGAAAAAATTATGCTAGCTTTGCCATGAGAATCTTGCCAACTGAGCCTAGACGATGCCCTAAAACATTCTATTGCACTCAAAACTATCCAACAAAACAAATTAGCTTCAAACTGTGGCATACGTTCAATTCCAAAAACACTGAAAATGCTAAAGGGATCATACCTGAGAAAGTCCAAATTTGTAAATAGGGGTTATATTACAATGAATTTGCTCTCGGTGCTCTGTTTCAAAACTTGGTTTGCGATTAGATTTTTATAAGATGTGCTAGGTAAGAAAGAATTTTCTCACATGAAGCTAAAAAATTGAGAAAACAGGTACTTTTACAACAAGCCGACGTTTCGTCACACGTCGGACGTACAATTTATGCTAGCCTGCTGTGCTGTAATTCTCAAAACTAAAATAAACAATCCTGACGCTTGCAATTGCTGACTCCTTCAAATTATTAATAATTGGGCAAAAATATTTCTTGATTATTTTTATTTCTTTTATTTTGAAACAAAACATTCTTTTAGTGCAACACTAAAAACATTGATAGTTGTATACGAAATTTAGTAAAAAACATAATGAAACTGAAGCAAAAACATCTAAGAGTCTATAAAAACGAAATTTAATAGAACTTCAATAACATTATTACTCTAATATTAGCCAGTTGTTTTAGAATTGTTATCCGTCTCCTAGCAACAAAAAAGGATTTCATTGTGTCTTTATTTAGCGACTGGCAATGGCAAAAGCCAAAGGAAAAGATATGAAGGAGTTAGATCAAATCTACGAAAACTTTGTAGGATTTTTAAAGAGTCCAATGTGGGTTTTACCTGTTATGTCATTTATTGAGCAAAGATCTCTTGGTAAGTTCTGCTTTATACGACAATTTCTGATGTGTAATGTTATCACTTATCGCCTGAAAGTTCATTATTCAAACAGTTCTTCAAGCTTTGAATTGGCGTTTTCAAGGACAATATTTTTTAAAATTCTATAACGTATTTTCTAATTATCCAAATAACACATTTGGCTGTCTAAGTATTCAATCCCAAATCAGCAACAATCAGTGAAAATACATAAGTCAGCAACCTGATATGACACGAAAAAATCTAAGCATTTTAAAACATTGTTTTGCTAGGCTTTAAATAAAATAAATTTCAGAGAAACAATGAAAACAAGTTAAAAACTGAACTTGCTGAAATTATCAGTCCATTAAATATCAAATATTTTTAGTGTTCGATAAAGACCAAGAAGAAGACAAGGTGTACCTACCAATTCATGAAGAATTCAAACACATGGTAAACTAATTGTAACCCCCGTGGTAAATAGTAAATGTAATGTAACTAATAACTATATTTCTAATGAGTGAAAAGTAACGGACGGTCAATGTTTACGCGGCCGCCTCAGCGGCCGTGCATCCTGCATACTAAGTTCGGTCAATGCACTGAAACGAAAATTGCATGCAAATCATGCATAGTTTCAGTGCTTTGACCACTGCAGGCTGCACTGATCTGATGCACAGCAGCTGAGTGGCGTTACGCGCGCATACGCGTGTGTACATGTGTGTGTCTGTGTTTGTGTGTGTACAGTGTACGTATAACATATGATCGTGAAAATGCAACAGATAATAGCATGTGTGTGACCCAGACAGTAACAGTGGCAGTGCAATGTGCATTCAAACGAATGAACCTGCGCACAAGTTCAGTGTGGAGACATAGCCGGCAAGCGAAGCGTCTGGCAGTTTGACAGAATGCCAGATCAGTAGTAGTGGGAGGCAGACAGATAGTATGCATTGATCACTTCACGAACTGAAGTATTAAAACGAAGGTTGCGTAGTTTAAAAGTGTTCCTGACAGCATGGCGATCTGAAAAACGAATGGAAGCCAAGACGTTCCAAACACTAACTTTTTAATTTCTCAGTTTTACCTTTTAGAAAATTATGTAGGTTGTTATTGTTGAGCCCTTGAATGCCCAAAGTTTTTTTCAGAGAGCCTAAATCTGTGATAATTCTTTTGTTTGTAATTACTCGAGCTGCGTGTGTCGTAAACATATCCCAAATCTATACAGAATATACATATTATTATTATTATCATTATAATATACAAGACTAGTGCGTCTAGTTTAGACTAGTTCGACAACTTAAATTCCTGCGCATCTGAATACGTGAAAATTTCTTGATTTTTTAAAAAAGTTGGTTTAAATTGAAATGTATTAAAAAGATTTGATCCAACATGGGCTGATTTTAGTTAGTCACGAAGGGTTAAGTTTAAAAGACCTCTAGCGGATGATAGGAATGACGTACAAACATGACACTGACATCAATCGTCTTGATTTAAGGAGCGCTTTAAAATGAGGGGTCACATGACCCTGTCACGTGAGCGTACCCTGAGATATTTTTTTCGGGATAGTCTGAGGTGCCAGGTGGTCATGTGACCCCTCTTTCGAAAGCCCTGCACGCCAGCAATCCAATGATGCTGTTCTTGTGTCCGTCCGAGTTCCTAAAGGCCAGTTATGGCGCCTTTAAGGATATAAGAAAAAGAACACTTTTCGTAATGTAGTAATTACGATTTAATTATGATAAAAGTGTTCTATGGAGTGAATTCCTTTAAAGTCCCATAACTTTTGTCATGCGGGTCGTAGCGACTTGAGAGTTTCATTATTCGATTGATGAGATAAAGCGCTTTCGATTGATGGGTCACATGACCCCCTTACTAAAAGGTGACGGTAGTCTTGACCTTGGCGCCCGGACAAAAACCGCTGTAATCAGCCCCAGACACTTTTTATCAAAAAATTACACCTTGTGCCACGCTTCCCACAGGTTGTACTACATTTTTGAGAAGTATTGAGAAGTATGATGAAGAATCTGTCATTATCATTATTTTTAGTATAGTTCAATATTATGTAAATATCTATCAAGAGTCCATAATAAGAAGAGTATGACAGTCTTCTGGACCCCAGCTTGGCCGCCGCGGACATGCTGCGACCATTATCTCCCGAAAAACGCCACAACTGTGGGGGGTACCCCCTACACAAACGAAGGCATAGCCTTCAACTGTGGGGGGGACCCCCCACTAATTAGACCATAGGTCTCAAACGTGGAAGGGGACCCCCCCACAAATGAGGGTATACCCTCAAATGTGGGGGGGACCCCCACATTTGAAAGGAGGGTCTCAAACGTGGGGGGGACCCCCCACAAATGAGGGTATACCTCAAAAATGGGCGAAGTCGCCAAATTAGCCATTCAGAACTCTGGATTTGGACCAATAGCGTTTCGGCTGCCCATTCGTGACTGTCGCGAGTGTCTGCCTGCTAGGGCGAAAAAGTTAAACTTTAACTTTAACTGAAATTAAAAAAGTTAGGGGTCCCCCCACGAGTACTTTATCCGCCACCTGGGTGACCCGTCACCCCACAGGGTGCCGGGTCACGTGACCCCCAAGAATTTAGAAAGTTTAGTTCTCAAAAGGGGACCCTTGTGAACTTAAAAATTTGTTGGGTCTTGGAATTTCAATTTTTTTCTTGGGGTAATTTGGGTCCCAATTTCGGATTCGGGATTATTTTTTGGCTGTGAACCCCGTGAAGTCCCCTACTGCCCCCAAATGTGTTCCCTAGGACTTCCCTTTTTCTAGGACTTTTTTGGCGACTTTTTGGGTCTAAAATTTTTTCGATTTGTTTGCAATAAAACCGCTCCTATGGATAATTTGGGGTCCTGAATACGAATTTTGGGTTAATTTTTACTTAAAATTCCCCTGGAATTCCCCATGGCCCCCCAGGCCCCAGGTCCTAGTGGGTCAACATGGGTCAAATTTTCGAAATTGAGACTTTGATGTTTCTAGGGCTAATTTGGGCCCCTGAACACGAGACCGAGATATTTTTGCCTAGGACCCCCTGGATCCCCGTATGACCCCCCTCAGGGTACTCCCCTAGGGTGTCCTGGGTCAAATTTTTGAAATTTAGACTTTGGGGTTATGTAAGTGAAGTGGACGCCAGAACAATATTTAACAAAAAATATTTAATTTGCAATTTTTATACCAACCCGAAATATACCAGAAGTTCATAAAGATGTTCTAGTGCCCCAATTTCCATACTTTGGAAGTCGAGTGGTTATGATTTTTGCTTTTCAACCTATGGATCAGAGTTCGAATCCCATATTCGAATTTTGGATTTTCATTTTGTTCAGCCTATAAATAGGGTTGATAACTTTTTCACGGTACTTTAAACAAAACGCAGTTTATCCAATGACGTTTGAGCATTAGTTCATGTGAGAAAGACTATTTCCTTGTCCTCAAGGAGTATGAATCAATCACCTCCAAGGACAGGGACAAGGGCATTCTTTATAGAGCTTAGGGATATTTCTTAAGGACAGGGACAAAGCATGAGGACACAGGAACAAGGACACCTAGAGACAGGGACAAGGACAACGCTTAAGGTACTAAGGCAAAAGGATTGTGTTGATTTCTTATAACAATCATTCGGAATTTGTCCTTGTTCCTGTCCCTACGTCCTTAAGGACAAGAATGAACCGGGCTTTGGAGAGAAAGTTGGTTCAAAATTTCGAAATTTTGATGTGGCTAAATGTAATTTGAACCTTCAAGCACGAATCTGAGGTCTATTGTGCTCTAGGGTTGTCCTGAATTATTAGGTAAGTTTCAGGTAAGTAACGCTCATTTCTGACATAGGGTCAGGCAGAGGACTCTCTATTCAAGGCAAAGAACCATCTAAATTAAGCTTAAGACCCGTTTTTTCTTGGCAAGAAACCTGCAATCTAGACAAAAATTTCTATTCTAAGCAGATGACGGAAACGCCTCTGCAGAGGCAAAGGTGCGTTTACTGTAGGTTAAATTAGCCCATAGACATAAAATTCATATTTCGAAAACTTTGATCTATTTTGACCCCCATGAAAGGGGGTTATGGACCATCATGGTGACCCGTACAAATATGGACCTCATATACAAGTTCATAAGCTCTAATGACAATCCCAATCCGAAATCCCAATTTCAAAAATGAGACCCACCTACAGAAATAAAAATATTATTTTGGAACATTTATCACTTTTGTACACGATGTTGCAGGGTTACCCTGTGGGTAGGGTTTAGTCGTTAAGGGATCTTCGAGAGTCCTAAATAAAATGGACGTCAAATTTGTGTTCAGAGGGCCAAGACAGAAGTAAGTACTTGTATGGAACCCACATCAAAGTGTACTCCTCATAAAGTCTCGTGAACAAAAAAATAATAAAAACAAACAGCAGTACGAACAAAATAGGTGGAGTCCTGCTTCGCGGCGGTTAGCACGCTCAAAATCTGACGCAATCGCATCTGTTTCAGCAATTAACATTAATTGTACAAAGTGACAAGACAAGCACCATATTTTACCGAAATTGGAAAATGAATAATGAAAAAATCACAGTTGTCCACTAGTGTTAATCGTCGGAATGAATTACTTGTGACTCATTCAATAAACTTGTGTAGACTAATTAACGAACTAAACTGTGGGTACGTGAAACGATTGGTAGGTTGGTACATTGCAGTATACGAGCCGAAACGCTATTGGCCCAAATCCAGAGCTCCGAATGGCTAATTTGGGGACTCCGCCCATTTTTAAGGTATACCCTCATTTGTGAGGGGTCCCCCCCCCACAGTTGAGGGCTATGCCTTCGTTTGTGTAAGGGGGTACCCCTCCACACAGTTGTGACCTTTTTCTGGAGATAATGGTTGCAGCATGTCCGCGCTGCTAGGCCACCAACGTGGCCAGTGTCACACTCTTTTTATTATGAATTCTTGTATCTATATATTATGCTTACGGAATGGAATAATCTGGACAAACCAACATAAGTGTTTGAAGCTCTAGAACTCACTGATTTTGAGTTAATAAACGCTCAAACCCACAGATGTACATGGGGGGCTGGGGGGAGCAAGCCCTCCATCCAGATTTCAAATTTCGAGACAAGCCTTCCTTCAGAGCAGACCCATCGAAACAAGCCCTTCTCATTGGTGTTAAAAAGGTGTCAGAAAACATAAAAATCACCCCAGGTCGCTGTAAAATGCTTCAAAACTGAACAAAAGGCAAAAAAATCGCTAAATATATCAGAATTTTGCAAAACATTTGTCTTTTTCCTGTTGTGCCACAGCACAACAGGTCTTTAATTTTGATTTTGGCGGATAGTATGGAGTGTGGCTAAGCGTGTGTGTTTGTTTACTATACAGTTTAGATTAACTGTGCGTGCGTCTCAACAGTGCCTAGCACAGAAGATACATAGAAATCAGCGATAGCTTTTGCAGTGCGTTCATCTATCGCGCGTGCGTCACATTGCTGTGACTTGACTAATATTTGGAAATATTTACTGACAAAAGGTTGATCTCGCCAAAATGTCTGCGCACGCCGTCTGTGCATGCAAATACAATGAAAAGTGTCACTGCCTTGATTTTATAATTTAATGACATAAAAAATCCAACTAATAGCCGTAATACATTTCCTTTACAGAGGAACATACTATGTAGGCCAGTATATACATCCTTCGTATGTGCCTACTGTGATTGGATGTGAAACCAAACTGCCTGATGACAAACTTTGGCTGGCATAATGTAAACATTGTGGGAGTATAATGCAACTAGTATGTAAATCAGCTGACAAGCCACCCTATTAAATCATAAATCATGAAGTCCGTATTTCAGATGCTCTGTCTGACTATCAACTGTTTTCTAAATATAGGTGGATAATAACAATCCACACAAAATCGGATACTTAAGTCAGAGTTGAAGATAATTTCCAGTTGAATAGATTCAGTAGATTGTCAACTGAATCGGAGCCACACCTCAGTTTTTAATATTTAATTTAATAATCTCCTATTCTAGGGTTGGGGGCTGTTGCGACAACCCTGATTTAATTAACTCTTAAGCGCTAACTGCGCCATTGGTGCAGCGGACTTGAACCGATTTAAGGAATTTAAGCCTGAGCTAAATCGATTCAGCTTTTTAGTCAATTAATTCGATTTGGTGCAATGCACCGTAGGAAAGGTAAATATCGCTGCACAACAAGCTTTAGCTGACCTCTGGTCAGTTTACTTCAAACTTTTTGCTTGATACTTACTGAAAGTTTTGCCGCAGATTGGGCTTGTTTGGGCAAAACTTGAATATTGTTGCGTTTTTGAAAGTGCAAGCCCCCCTCAGATTTCGAAAAATCCGGGACAAGCCCCCCTTCAGACCGAGACCCCGTGTACATGTATGCTCAAACCTGAAAGTTGGTTTAAATTTTGTGCCATCCCTCAGGCATGTAGCTCAGCCTAGAGTAGGCTAGGCTACTAACACGGCAAACGTGGGCCTACCATAACTGAAGGCCAATTTACACGATCGAACTTGCTCCGAACTTGCTCCGGACCGAACTTGCTCCGAACCTAGTCCGGAGCAAGTTCGGAGCGAACAATTGCATGCACACGATCGAACTTGCACCGAACATTGGCACTCCGAACTTGCTCCGAACTTACTCCGAACTTAGCTCAGTAGCCAATTAAAATTTAGTTAAAATATAAACAGCCAATCAGATTTCACTTTTCAAAAACGTTACCGTCCCTCCATTTTTTTTGAATTATTTTGCCGCGAAAATGTCTCAAAAGCGAGCTGCGGCTGCGACTGTTGTTATTAGTCTACTCTTGGTCTGTTGGAGGGCTATTCGCAGCCCAAACGGAAACGCAGACGACGCTGTTGGACGCAACGTTGGCTTCTGCGTCGTCAAAAGAAGGGATGCTACAATAATTTGGTTCAAGAACTCCGCTTAGAAAACCAGTCGAGCTACCGCAGATGGCTCCGGATGGACGACGCGACCTTTCGACTGCTGTGTAAATTAACTGGTCCTGAAATCCAGCGGAAAACTACAGTAATGCGGCAACCAATCAGCGTCGAAGAGCGTTTGGCAGTCACTCTTAGATATCTTGCAACAGGTAATGACTTTATTTTCCTTAAACTTAATTCATCGTTACTTTTGTTCATTACTACTGTAACCACTACCACTACTTCGACACCAGTTTTTAATTGCTTTTTAATTTCAAATTTCCATATTTTCATTGCCAAACAAACGTTACAATGTCAAAAAATCAAAAATGTATCCAATGTATCCGTGGTTGCACGCTTAGCCATTTTCAGTTTGTTCCAACAGCGCGTAAACAAAGCGCAAACGCTGACTGAGCAGAAACCATAGCAACGGAGACTACTAGCGTGGGAAAACTTTTCTAAGCAATCTGATTGGCTGCTGAACGCTAGGTCCGATGCAAGTTCGGAGCAAGTTCGGTGGAGCATCGAACCTTCGAGGCAGGTTCGGAGCAAGTTCGGAGGTGGTCCGGAGCAGGTCCGGAGTGCGTTTACACGATCGAACATGCTCCGAACTTGCTCCGGACTAGGTTCGGAGCAAGTTCGGAGCAAGTTCGATCGTGTAAATTGGCCTTGAGGGCTAACTACAAGATCCGTTGTATCTGATGCCCACACAGCGGAGTGCTCTACATTCATTAACTGTGTGTTATCTAACGTCAAATATTACTTTTTAAGCATGGACGTTTACAGAATGCGCCGTTTACAACAATTCCTTTGAACAATTAAAATTTGACAATAATTTAACTTACACTAGTGTCAAGAAAGGGAGGGGGGATTCTTACCGAAAGAACGACAGCATCATCATCGGAATGACCCAGGGGGGACTCGAACCACCCATCTCTGGATCTGCAGACCAGCGCTCTTCCGTTGAGCTACTGGGCCGACGATGAGCTGTCGTAAATCCCTTTAAGTACTCTAGCGGGGCCTATCTTACTTCACACTAGAATAGCAATTATAAAACTTGAAATCATTTGTGAAAACATGTGTAATCCTACGCTAGACAAGCAGCGTTAAGACCGTAAGCAGCTGCGGCACAGCGAGAAAAAAGTTAGTTCCCAAATTATGCAGGAGTGGATGTTTGTTCTAGTACAGCAGTGTACCTGTACCTGACAGTTTGGTGATCGCCGCGCTGAATTTTACCGAAGCGGTAAAATAATAGGTACGTACTGTCCTCGTGTGCAAAATCTTATGCGCTCGTCAACAGAAGTGCTTGTTGTTCCACCTAGAGGTGGAACATTTGTTATCGTTTGTGGCTCTCGTAACGTTATATTGAGATTGTACGTCGTGCATGGCGTATGTTTTGCACATAAACCTAGCCTCTGGTGCCCACCTTTTTGCGCTTTTGCATACTAATTTCAGTTAATGCACTGAAACTGAAAATGCATGTAAATCATGCTCAGTTTCAGTGCATCACTGAAGCCTGCAGCAATGACCGCCTGGATCATGCGTGTTTTGTGTGCGACGCTGTGTGTGTGTGTGTCTGTGTGTGTGTGATGGTTCTGTGTGCATGTGCGTGTGCGTGTGCGTGTCTCCCCATAATAAACGACAATGACATGTTGACAGTCGACATTTATCAATCGATAACTATATCGACTGTTTTAATGATCCTTCAACTATCGATGATACATTGAAACTCCAACAACTAGTTGCAATTTTAATCGCTTCATCTGACGGGGTCGTGGCCTAATGGTTAAGGCGTGTGACTACGAAACAGACAGTAGTAGGTTCGATTCCCATCGGCTCGGGTATTTCTGCAGCTTTTTCAGACTCTAAAGTAAATTAACGTTTTTGCTTTTTGCAAATTTACATTTAAAATTCTATTGTTGTAGCAGTCTAAATCCCCGGTAAATTCTTAAATTGTATTCACACATACGTAAAACGTAATCGTCGAACGAATTTTTAGTACTGCAAAATTTCCGGTCTTGTGATACATACATTTAGACTTGAAACTCTGCGTAACATCTGTAATCTGTATCAGAAATTAAAAGGACTACGGACAAAAAATCTTGGTGCTTGCCGCGCCTAATTTTACCGATACGGTAAAATAATACTTATTGTTGTCATGTGAAATATGTTTGCTTGTCAACAAAAGTGCTTGTTTTGTTCGGAAAGTCGGGGCACATAAACGAAGAACTTGAAAAAGAAGAACCAGAATGGAATTTTGATAATTTATGCAAGCAGAACCTTTCCCCTACAAAACTTACAAAGTTGTCATTTATAGCGTAATTACATTCTTGCTCATTATTTGCGTAAGTTATAGCACGATGTAGCGTGCACTCAGTAATTTATACGCACTGTAACGTGAAGCGCCAAGTGCATGAACGAGTGCGCCCAGCGCATGAGTTTATGCACGCGGGCTTCACGTGTTAGTGCGAATAGTTGCTGAGTGCATGCTCCAAAGTGATATAACGTACTTATATTATACCTGTTTTGAAATATACAGTGCGATAAGTCAATAACTGACATGCACACCTACAGCAGTGCAATAACTAATGCACGCTGTGAATCTAGCAGCATGCACTTAGTTATTGACGTTAGTTATTGCACTGTTTTTCCTGTTGCGGCACACCGCAACAGGTTCTTATGATGACCTAAGATCAAAACATAAGGCTGTGTGATAAAATTAACAATAGGTGTGTGTGCGTGTGTGTCTAATTCAATGATAATGCCTATGGATGCCTTGTGCAGCAGTCTTCTCTCCAATGATGTATGAAATGAAAAGCTTCGCGACGGTTGTGTGTGCGTTTGTGCCTGTTTTGGTCAGTGTGTTTGTGCGGATGTACGTGAACATGAGTGTGTGTTAGAAATGTGTCTGCTCCTTGATTGCCTGTCCAAGTTTCATTGTCGGTTTTATCCCATATGATTTAGGTTTGTATGAGTCAAATCCAGCCGTTTATCTGACAAGTGTTAGTGAAAATTCTTAGGTCGCCAAGTGAAACTTCCAAACTGTTTGTGGGAGAAAACTTTGCGACAACTTTTTTGGTTATAACCCGAGTACTTTGGGTATGAATCAAATCTAGCTCTTTGCTTGAGTAAAGTGGCTTCATCTTTGTGGAACTTCTTTGGCCTCTTGCCGAAGTTTTATTTTTCACTGACAAAAATACATTCCACTACCTTCGCTTTAGTTCCCGAAATAATGCAGATATATACTGAATGTTATTTCTGGAAATATTAATGCCTCATTATAAAATGACACTGAAATGCAGATATATAAATTGTCGTTGGCAAACTTCCGTTTTAGGCAATACAAAAATTTGAGTCTGGTTCACTGTGTATGGAATTACATCTGTAGCTTTAGGCTCAAAAATTGTCTTCTGGCATTTACTGAAAAAACATAGCTCAAGGAAAGGCCTGGGAGTCTAATGATAGACATGTTGTTACAAGTACATCGTTTGCTTTGGAATGAACAGACTTCAGTAAAACACATTTTGCAGAAAAACGTACATACATAGTGTTCAGCATAGTTGTCTCATAATAAATTTATTAAATAAACAAAGCAAGTGGGTGGGTGAAAGAAGGCGAACCATTGTTACCTCGCAATGGCCAGCTATACCGCTTAAAGAATTGGGCTTGGCGAAACTGCTGGTCGGAAAATAAAACCAAACAGTTCTCCGTGTACTCTTTCATAAATATGTTTTAAAATGCAGTTTGACACGTATCGTGTTAGCATATGCGCGTTACTTTTTTAACTCTATTTCCATGCTACTGCACAAGACACGAAGTGAAAATTACAAACTGTTTTTAGATGAAAATATGGTGATAACTTTTGTGGTTTTAACCCGTTTGATTTGGGTAAGAATCAAATCCAGCTCGTTGCTCTCGCAAAGTGCGTTGGATTTTTTCTGTTTTTTGTGCCTCAGGGTGTTTCGCAAAGAATTTTGCTGTTTGGTGAGAGTTTAGATCTAAGTTGGAATAGAAAATGAGCTCGCAACAGGTTTTTTGTCAAATATGACAAACTACTGTACAATTCATACTGGTTCACTTTTGCAGCAAACTGTTGCTTGTTTCAAGACAGGTATGATATAAGTTTGGTTATATCATTCCTGCTCCAGAATATTTCAGCCGAAACTTTGTCTGCAAATCATTCATTTGCATAATTGCAGTGCAAATATGCAAATGAGCAAATTTCATTGTAACATGTGACGACTGACTAGCACAGTGGCGTAGAATTTCAGTTGAAAAGCGCGTAGAAATTTCAGTTAGAATTTACTCTAAGTCCAGAATTTGTTGGGTTTGACCTGACCTGGGGCTTGTGGTTGTGGTTCCTCACTTCCTCCGGCCCGACAGTTATATGTCGGGTTTGGCCCTGACCTAGTTCTCGAAAGGTCGCTGGTAAAAATCTGCCTATTACTTAGCTTTACCTATGACTTAAAATTATTTTGGTCAATTTTTTTATCTTATTTGAAATATTGTTTTACATAAACATGAACGTAACTGCGAATCTTTTGTTAGTTAAATTTAGGACCGGGAGAATAAAATTAGTGATTATTCGTAGATGTTGTGAAGCAGCCCGCCCCATATGCCTAAGGTTGACACCTACATAATATGTTATATGTATTATATACCTATTTAATTAAATCGGTATTGGCTGATAAAACTCTGCGTCGTATAGGTAATCGAACAACCAACGCCGAAGCCTAAATTATATTTCCTGTAGCTGCCGTCAAAGAAATGCTTGCTTGTTTTTTGCCTATTTCTGGGGTGGAACCTTGCTCCTTTTAGGAGCAAGTTGTTTTGAATTGGCTTATTTGCCACTTCAGGTTATGCAAACGGTCTACGATTATGTCACTTGCAGATTCATTTATTTCGAAATAGATGTATATATATATGTGTGTGTGTGTGTGTGTATTGATGTGTTTGCCGTCATCTTGCACTCTCTTTGTGTGTTGTTGTTGAGATTCTTGCCGTCCCTGTGTGAAGTATTGCACTTTTCACGTATCACGCATAGTAGAGCAGCCAAATGTGAACCACCTAAAATTTTTCACTCAAAGTGCTGACACTTGCCTCAAGTTTTCTCAGAATTTAGTTAGGTAAATTACCTAAAATTTGACTGCTATAATACCTGATAGTGAACGTAAGTTTTTGCGAAATTTCGTGCCACTATTTATCTTAGGCCGAGTTCTAGGCCATCTAAAACGGAAAATTAGGATTTGGTGCACATTTGGAGCCATAGCCAAAAGTGAACCGGCCATGCCCTTGACTGCACCAGTCCGCTTTTCAAGGCATTGACCAATGTACTAGCGTTTTTGAAGAATGCATATTGTAGCAAAAGGTGTAAACTGCAAGTGTACAAAATTTTTTTTAAATCAGTTCAGTGTATGATGAGAAAATGCATATACAAAAAAGGCACGAGAATGACACCATAAAACCTTAAATTCGGCATTTACTTGAAAGTTGATATAAAAATTCGCAAAAACAGTCTTCACAGACACAAGGATGTTGCTCAGCAGCATTGTTGAAACTGTCTGTTACAAATTCTAAACTTTTCAATGTATTTTGTGGTCCATTTCGGGGCCCTTAACTGCACCAGCAACCATTGATGCATGGGGGCCAAAAGTGCACCAGTTTTGGAGACTGTAAAAGTCTTAATAAGGGAACGAGTTGTTGTCCTGTTGTTCAGAGTTGCTCCGTTATATAAACTGTGTTCTCAAAAAAACCCGATTGAAAATGCTTCTGCATAGCTGTGTAATGAAGATTACTAATTTGGTGCAAAATAAGGGACCTGGTGCACATTAGGATCACGGATGGTGCACATTAGGGTCAAACTCCAACATTAGGTGCTTTACTTAAACAGCTTCTCATACGTTTTGAGTGCAGCTTCAAGTTACAGAATTAGCATATTCGAAATCAGCAAAAAATTCTGAGTCTATGTCTGCCAAAAATGTACTACTTTCACGCTGAAATTTTGGAATTAATCAAGATTTTTTAAAAAAACTGGTCATGGGTCCCGTCCGCTTGGACAACACCGTTTTTTCAGTTTGAAAACTTTCATGTAGAAGTGTACAATCCTTCTTGCATGAATTCTAATGAAATTTTTGTCAATTATAGTGGTCAAACTCCTCTGTCTTTTGGTATAACTTTTTAGACGAGACTTGCATCGCAGTGAGAGTTACATGCACGTGAACACGCTAATGGTGCATATTTGGGCTGGTTCACATTTAGCTTCTCTACTATATTAATGACCCATACTGAATCGTTAATGTACAAATCTTTGTTGAGGCTGTCGCTTAGTGTATAGCCAAAGCGTTTTTTTCATTTTCAGCTGATTAGTTTAACTTTGAAACACTAAAAAGAAACAGCATTCAAATCCAACCCTAACGATAACTTTGTAACATGTGTACTTCGTCAATTGCAGTGAACAGTGACGTAGACAGACACCTAGACCATACTGTCATGCACGAGTTCTTATATTGACTCAAAACAGTTATAATCCAGGCTTTACACCGGCAAATTTAAAAAAATCATGTCCCATAATTTTTTGGGCCAAAAGTAGTGTTTGTGACCGGCAACGTATGGGCAGAAGTTTTGGAAAAAACAAATTCACCCAAATCCAGCGTGTCATTGCGGCTTAACTTAGCCTGCTGGTTTGCTGCTCTAATTTGCTCGATTCAATTAAGTATGAATCAATCCCCAAGTTGAGGTGTTTTTCAGGTGGATATGCTGATTCAATGTTTTTGCGAGGACAGTGGCATTAAGCCTGAGCAAATAACGGACGCTCTGAAAAAATGCACCAACGTTAAAAACAAGGCCAAAGTTGAACAGGTATTTGAAAACATGGAATCACAGAGCAGGTTGTTTAGCTTAGACACAGTCTAAGTTTTTGTCAGATTAAAAAAATCTAGGTTAGCTTTATTTAGATTTCAAAATAAGCTTCTGGAGTTTTTACCATTTATCAATATTGATGTGAGTCTTCATAGTTTAGTACAGCTTCACAGGTGAAATAGGTACTCCGCAGCCACTTTTTCCGACTTTGCGACTTCACTGCTAGCTGTATGCTGCAATCAATTTAATCAATTTTAATTTAATTTGATCAAACGATAAATCGATTTAATCAATCGATTATGCATCAATTTTGCTGAAGCTTGGCGAAAATATCTGCCTTTACATAAAATTTCAAGATATATAAAATCAATGGTTTACATTTCACTGAACAAGTTTTACGGTCGTGCAAAGTCGACTGCTTTCGCGACACTAACCCCATAAGTCACTATTTTAAGGAAATATCTAAACGTGTAAATGACAAAAATATAGTCAATAAGAAGTTAAAAGTAAATTTATATTTGATGAATTTTTTATATAATGCAATTTACATAATGTAATAAAATGTAACAGCTGACATGATAATATAGTTTATTTAAGTCTGTCAAAAGATGTGTAAACAAATTGTATGTGCAGGCTAGTAGGTCAGTTTAGGTTCTGTGTTCTAAAATTGAACACTACGAAAATTAAACTTTTTTAGAACATGTTGGAACCGGTATTGGCAGCGCAGGACTTCAAAGTTTTTGTGCACATGATGATGCGGAAAAACATTGAACTACAGTTGCAGGCTTTGCAAATGATTGAGGTTAGTACGGCTGGGTCTGTCTGTTGTGAGTGGTTAGCGCTCTTTATTGTGAATAAAAAGATTCGAGTTCAAATCTCGGTGATATAGATCAGATTTAAAAAAAGTGAGTGCATAATGTATTTTTTACGTAGACTTTTAATTGTACTTACACTAAGCTTTGTGACCGTATGGTGCGATGTCCACCGAAACGGAGGAAAGTAAGTAAGTAAGTAACTAAATAAGCTTTTGTCCTTGAAATGAGTTCATAATTTAGGTACCAATTTTCGTCTGAAGACA
The DNA here is from genome assembly GCA_030248245.1 of Trissonchulus sp. WLG1_4. NCBI lineage: Eukaryota > Metazoa > Nematoda > Enoplea > Enoplida > Ironidae > Trissonchulus > Trissonchulus sp. WLG1_4. The sequence goes on along the minus strand of JASANF010014709.1, from coordinate 47,797 downwards.
GACTGAGCTACTTAGCAGTAAATTCATACATAGGAGCATTACCAAGGACTGAAAATCTTTTACCTAAAAATAATGGCCGCGTTTAATATTTCCTGTGGAATATTGACACTCAGATCTCACAATGTAACCATACCACTACGCACTCAGAAGAGCAGTGTTAAGGTATATACAAACACTAATAGACCGGTATTAGATGTTTGACGATTTCAGATCGTATACGGCTTAATTCCCGCCGTGCTGATGCCAGGTGGGCCAAATGATGCAGGGCCGAATCCAGACGACCAAGAAAGACTTATCATGATAGAAGTTATCAAGTGAGTAACCGACAGCAGTGAAATTGTGGGAGGCTAAATTCTCAGATTAAGATTTTTGCAATTTTTACTTTAATTCACAAACTAATGTCGGATAGACAAACGATTGACATTATGAATTAACGTTGAAACGATTTCTTAAAAAACTTAATCTGAATCAGCAGGAATCGAACGCCAAAGGCACGAAGGCACTTTAGGTCCCAGATTCGTGATTTTCAATATTGCTTTTCATTGACGATTTCTAGGTATACTTTGCTTTTTAGGAAAAGTCAAGAAGAATTTGAAAAGGAAGAGAAACTCAGAAATGAAAAGGAAAAGCAGACATTAGAGAAAGCCATTAAAGAAAGCTTGGAGGAAAAAAATCGACTGGAAATGGAAAGAAAACATCAAGAAGACATGATACAACAGGTACAAATAACGGGAACAACTTTAATAGGTATGTCGATTTGCAACCGTATAAATACCGGTTGACAATACCCGTTTGAATCCCAGCTTAAGGCCTATTCACACGAGGGAGCATGGGCGGGCGCACACGCACACTTGCCTGCTGCATTGTGTAAAATAATGCGGCAGGCAGTGTGAAATTAAAATGCGCGCCATACAATGCGCCATGGAGCAAAATGCGCCTTCGTGTGAATAGGCCTTTACAGGTACAACGTACAAGACAACAAGACAACAACCACATCTGCACTCTGCAGTCATTAATAACCGATCAGTTTGATTCGTGGGGTCAATATAAAACTTAGCGTTTGACCACAAGTTGCTGAAGGTGATCCCTGAGTCGAAATAGATGGCGTGATATACGTGACTGCTCGTTGTGATGCTTGCAATGTGCTTTTTTTGTAATAAATTGCGTGTTTCTTTTTGTCTCAGGCCTCAGCATTTTTTGGTCAGCTTTAGGTACTTTCCTGCTTGCCAAACAACATATATGTAGTTTTAATTTCAGGCAATGAAGCTCCAACTAGAAGATTCGACACAACCAACTGACGCCAGTGGAGGGGCTGTGAAAAAGCCAAGTGGCGACAAGAAGGAAATCGCAGACTTGCCTGAGCTGCAAGGCGTGAAAACTGTACGATTTTCTGTTTGGCCCTTGTCCTCGAAATCAGTATTTATGTGTTGTTTGTTAGAGCACCTACAGAGAGTACAGCCATACCTATGTGTATCGGATGGAACATACCTAGTCACGCATTAATTACAGATGTTCCATTTCATTCGAGAAGAACGTTTTAGACCGTGCGGAAAGTTAAACACCTTTCTTGAATCGCGGCAATAATAGTGGCGTGATCTTTCGAAAGGACAGGAAGGGCTGTGAGTAATAATTTGGCCTATAAGCCGTAGTTAAGTGTATGTATTAATGGTGGTCTACGACTATGATTCACAAAAGATGATTAACTTTGAGGGTACACACACACAGTCGAACACTGACTAGTGTTTGTGATCGGCTGCGCAACCGCCGGCGGGTCGGAGTGGCCCAATTGTTGGACAAAATCAATTCATCCAAATCCAGAGTGTTATTTTGGCATAACTTAGCCTGCCAGATTGTTATGCCGGCCTAGTTTTATCAGTCGGTCGAAATGTCGAATCTAGTGTTTGTGACCGACAGGAATTTTCCTCCGGCCGGCCGACCGGCCGAAAAAAGTCGGCGCCGGCGCAAGGCTGGTGGTTGTTAAAAACACCAGCCGGCCACCAGATTCAACCGACTGACAAAATTAGGCCGGCATAATAACCTGGCAGGCTAAGTTATGTCAAAATGACACTCTAGAATTGGATAAATTGGTTTTGTCCAAAAATTCGGCCACTCCGGCCGGCCGGCCGGTTTTCAATGAGCCGGCCGGCGGCTTTCGCGGCCGGTCACCAACTCTAGACTCGAATCTGGCCAGCCAGCCGGTGTTCTTAAAAGGCGGCCGGCCGATTTCGAGGCCGACGGCTGGCCGAAACACTACCACTGACCAGTCTAATTTGAAATAATGAATTTACACAATTTTTACGATGTCTTATTTTTATTAAAAACAATAAAAGTTTTGACTTGAAAGATATAAACCTTTGTGAATCTCGGCCTATATCTCATATTTCAGTTGCATGTTTTTGTGAATAACCAAGAAAATGGACAACCGATAATGTACGTATTTTCAGAAACGTGCTCAAAGTTTGTCTGAAGCAGCAGCACACAAACCACCAAGAGGTCCCACCAAACAACAGTCCAAAGAGGCGCCGGCAGATCCCGTTGCGGCAAGAGGTCCCACTGCCTCTGATTTGCAGGTCAGAAATTCGCAGTGGCTTTATTGAGGTCAAGGGTCGATTCATTTTTACAGCCGTTATGTCCGTTCAGCCGGTAAAATTAGGAAATGTATACCTATATCACATCATTCACATCACTAGGTATGTACTAGCTGATTTTATGCACTGTTGGTGGCGTGATTATATTTTGTCCTTTTGTCGGTTGAACGGACATCGGCTGTCTGTACACGTTAAATGTTCCCTAAAAATGACTTTCTTTTCAGTGGAAGTAAAGGACGACGGACAGAAGGGCTAAAATATAGCTGGTCTCCTTATGTATCATTTTTTATTCATATATAGGTACATATCTGAAAAGTATGTATATCTGAAAAATATGTGTATCAGAAAAGCTTACTTTTTACTTACTATTTTATAACATTTCCGAAATGGAGGGAAGAACTATGGCCGACTGAGGGGAACTTGTTGTGTTGCTTGTCCAATCTTCCAAACGAAGTTTACTTCTTTTGTTTCTAGAATTTACTCGGTGCACTTTATGTTACCAAGAGTACATATATAATAGGAAGAGTATGACACTCTTCCTATTATGCCTACGGGCGTGCGTCCAATGCGCAGCGCGAAATAGACCGTTTATGTACGGTTTTGATTTGACGGGGGTACCCCCCTCAACTGAAGACCCCGTACTCAACTGAGGGGGGGTACCCCCTACTCAGTTCGATATCGATACCCCGTGCTCAACTGAGGGGGGGAGGTACCACCCCCTCAACTCAGTACCCCGTCTTCAGTTGAGGGGGGGGGTACCCGCCCTAATTTCAAGACACTGACAAAGACATTCGTTGATGTGCTGAACTGAGGGGGGGGTAGCGCAAAGACTTTGTCAGTGTCTTGAAATGAGGGGGGTACCCCCCCCTCCACTGAAGACGGGGTACTGATGTGAGGGGGGTACCCCCCCCCCTCAAAACCGTACATAAGCGGGCTATTTCGCGCTGCGCATTGGACGCACGCCCGCATTGGACGCACGCCCGTAGGCATAATAGGAAGAGTGTCATACTCTTCCTATTATGTACTCTTGATGTTACGTATTACGTAATTTTCTGTTGCTACTTTTACTCAAACCAACAGTGTTTATTTATTCATAGCTTGTCGGCACTTTTCTGCTTTTTAAATCCAGCTCCTAGTCATTAATATATAATTATCTTTAATTTTTCAATAATAGAATATATATAATACATTTCAGAATCTACTGAAAGAAAAAGAAGGCATCTCTCGCGACGAACTGAAGCGGCGACAAGATTACTTGCGACAACAGCGCGACAAGTTGCTGGAGCGGAAAGCAGAGGCGCGACAAAACGCATTTGCTCAGGCGGAAGCAGCCAGCAAAACCAGTCGACCTCGGACGGCCAAGGCGGCTCGCAGTGCCCTAAAAGGGGGGGCCGGGGAGGGCGAGATTTCGGACAGCGTCCTGGCTGCCCGAAAGGCGCTCGCAGAGAAGCTCAAGTCGGAAGTGATTGGGAAATAAGGCGGGAACACTAGTGGAATATTACTGGTTTAGTTAGGGTGGATTTGGATTACATACTTGCAACCGTATGTCCGTTCAGCCGGCAAAATTAGGAAATAATCACTGCTGCACTAATAGGTAATAAGTAGCTTGTGGCGTTGTCACGGTGTCAATTTTCAAAAGACGTAATTTTCCCCCCGGAAAAATCAGCCCGGGGTCATTTTTCCGGGATGAAAATTTGCACCGGGGAAACTTTTCCGGGGGGTAAATTTGCGGGGGGTGGGAATTTACACCATGACAGCGTGATTTGTTTGTGCTGAACGGACATAGGTAGAATCGTAGAATCTGTCGCTGTCATGAAAAAGCAAAAACTGTGCGGTTGTCGTTCATATACAGCGTGTTACAATAAGTGTTAAGAGGCAAACATTGATATATTGCTTAATATGCTTATTGTAATTTATATACACTTGTACTTGTAGTTGCAAGACTTTTGCTTATGTATCTGTAATTCTTTCCCAGGTGCCTCTTTTATGTTTAACTGTAAAGCCCGGTTCATACTCGTCCTTGTCCTTGTCCCTATCGTTTTGTCCTTAAGCGATTCCGAAAAAACTGCCTGGCCAAATAAGCCAACTTTTCGCATGAATAAAGTTGGGGTCTCTTGCAGATCGTATGCAAAAAACTAGCCGGAACCTTTGTGTCAATTATTCACAGTAGCTGACCAAAATTTGTCCTTGTCCCTGTCCCTGTGTCCTTAGGGACAAGTATGAACCGGGCTTAAGGGTTGATTCATACTTACAAACATTTGTCCGTTCAGCCACAAAAACTATATCAAAAAAGTTGAGCCAATTTACGGCCGAATATTTTTCGCGATTTTAGCGGCAAAACGGACATAGGACCGCAAAAGTATGAATCTGATTATATATATATATATTTCAAATTTGACCTAGGTATAAAATTTCAAGAAAAGCCTATGCTAAGGTAATTGTCAAGATAAATGCTTCTTGATGTAGGTATCTTATAAATATTAGACACAATAGCATTTTCCATTGTGTAAAGCTATAAACTTTTCAGAGCTAATTTTCTGTCATTAAAAGTTACATGTTCTTACTTTTCTGCCTTTTAGTTTGCACTGTATTCTTTGTACATTGTGATGTGTTTTGTACTTGTGGAAATAAATCTATTTTCACTAGCTATTTTTTACAGTGTTGAAATGAGTACTTCACTTCTTTTAAAAACTATCAGCTTAGGGTAACGGTATATCAGGGTGTCAGGTAAACGACAGTAGGTAATCAGTTCAGTTTTATGAGACTGAACAAAGTATAAGTTGCACAAGTGATTGTATGACATAGACATACACATTCGTCGGGATTCACAGGTGTTAAACTCAAACCCAATCTACGTCAAACGTGATCGTATAAAATACACATAGAATGTAAAATGTTTCATTTCGATGTAAAACATTTGTACATTTTCGTTGAAAAAGAACGTTTTAGACATATTTAATACATTTATATTTATCTTTAGATTAATCGGCCATAGCATATCTTCACGATATCGTGCAAAAAATGCAAAAAAAGTTAGTCTAGGTAAAGTAACACATCTTTTGTGAATACCGACCATAATACGACGAAAGACTCCATTCCTGCATTTATTTACATCAAAGCTAGTCAACTGACCGGCAGATTACAAGTCGAACAATAAGAACATGATCACTAAACAAACGTCACACCTGTAGTGTTTGTGAAAGGCCGGAATTTTCGGCCGGCCGGCCAGCCTGATGGTCGCCGGCCGGCTCCGGCCAGCCGGCCGGGAAAAGCCGGCCGGCCGGCCGGCTAAAATCAGCCGGCCGGCCGGTCAAAAGCGGCCGGCCGGTTAAAAACACCGGCCGGCCAGCCAGATTCAACCGACTAACAAAATTAAGCCGGCATAACAAAATTAAGCCGGTAGGCTAAGTTTTATGCCAAAATGACACTCTGGACTGGTTTTATCCAAAAACTCGGCCGCTCCGGCCGGCCGGTTTTCACGGGCCGGCCGGCCGGCCCCCGGCCGTTCACCAGCACAAAGGAGGGGGCGTTGTTTCGATGGGTCAAATCTGAGGGCGGGCTTGCCCCGCCCAGACTCCCCATGTTCATCTGTGCATATTACCAGGAAGTTATGTTCATTAATAGCGGCGTGCCGGCACGCGCACATGCGGCTGTAAGTATGAATTGACCTCAAGAATGTGTTTTTAGAAAACAACGTACCCTGTTCTTAAGACCATGCCTTTATATTTAACTCTACAGAATGAAGAGTATATAATAGGACTTAAGGACTATTGATCGTATAAACAATGGTTACAGACTCACAGTACAGTTAGATACAGTACAAGCTAGCCTCAAGTTTCACTACAAAAACAAGCTAGCGCTCTACATAATATATGTATATAAATGACACAGAAGGAAAGCACAGAAAACATGCAGCTGTACGAAAACTAACATGGCGAGTGGGGTTCGAACCCCCGACCAGCGGGTTCGGACTGCTGGGCCAATTAATTGGGTTTACATTATATAAAATTATTACAAGTGAATTAAAGTGGTAGCGACGTTTTCGCAGCATAATAATACTCCATAATTCTTGGGTTCCTCTGCTGAAACTGCATATTATGTTGACATTGTACGATCAAACTGAACGACTGAAAATTGCGGAAACGTTACTATCACCTTAGACAAACTTACAAAAAAAACTTTCACCTCTTCATTAATATAATACACAAACAAATAACATTTAAAGTCAAGTCCGTCTAATCGATACTACGCATACATAGAACCGCCCAGAATTGAGCCATTATTAGTCGATCGATAATCAATAAATCACTCAATAAAATCAAGTTAACAATTATGTAGATCAATTAGATTTACGACTAAGCGATCAATCGATAATCGATTACTCACTCAGCTAACCAATCAATGAAGTTTGAGTCGAGTCGATCGATAATTAATTAATAAATCAATCAATATTATACCAACAATCAGTCGATCGATAATCGATCACTCACTCAGCCAACTCAATGAATCAATCTAAGTCGATTGATAATGGATCATTTAATCAATCAGTCCATTGATGATCAATCAATTATACAATGAATTATTCACTCTAGGTCGATTGATAATCGATCAGTCAATTACAAAATCGATCGATCAATCAATCACTCAGTATCTGGTTGATGTTCAATGCGTGCCAATGCGAGGAAGCTTTCCTTGGCTCCTGCGTCCTGGTATCCCAGGGGCCCCACCTCGCAGTCGGCACAGGTGAGGTATTTTCTGGCCTGCACGGTGTTGGTGAAGCCGACGTTCTCGAAGGCAAAGGGGTCGGGCACTCGCCAGAACTGCACGAAGGATTCACGATTCGTCTCTCCCGTAGCCTTCACCGAAAAGCCTGCAAAACCAAACAAAATTGGCTTTTAGAAGTCAAGTTCTAAACATATATATTACCAAGAGTACAAGTTTTAAACGTAATACCAAGAGTATATACAAGTTCTAAACGTATTACCAAGAGTACATAATAGTGCCGTACTCTCATACAGAATAGTGCCATACCCTGTCTGCCTGTGATATAGCGTAGGCATATGCGCTTGTCGAAATTCGCCAACAAGTTTTATAAAATAAATATACGGCCAATCAGAAGCGACCAGCTGAGCACAGGTTCCAATCAGCACGCAGACGGCTATAATTGTCGCGTTGGCAGCAATGGCAGTGTATAACTGCTGATTGGTTCCCGCGCACAGGTCAATCACAACAGCAGCTTGCCTCTGATTAACCGTATATATAAAATAAAAAAAGTTTGAACAACTAGACCGACAACGAAAAAAGCATTCTATAAGAGTAAGAAACGGTTATGTACTCTTGGTATCATAGACCAAGGGTTGGTCAGGAGAGTCCGATAAAGCTGGCGGTAACGTTTTCGACGGTTTTGAAGAAGTAAAAGTTAGAAAATTATTCATTCAGAAGAACGGATAATGCGGCTGAAGGACTGAATGGACAGAAGTATGAATCACTGTGAGAGACCCTCGGATACATACAATGATGTATATGTATACTACATCATACATGTATGAAGGGAGGGACCCCCCAAAACTGAGGGGCCGGGGGGGAGGGTGCCGAAAATTTGGGCTAAATTTAGTGAAAAATGGCACTTTTTTTGGGAAAATTTTACAAAAGTTTGCAAAATTTAGGTATTTTTGGTCTTTAGGAGGGGGGTTTCCAAAGTTTAGCCGGAGAGGTCTCCCAAACTTTGAGCCCGTTACATGCATACAACTTTTTTCCAAATTTTTTTTTTTTGGGGGGGGGGCTCTCCAGCTAAATTTTGGGGACCCTCCCCGCTGATCGACCAAAAATACCCTAAATTTTGCGAAATATTGTAAAATTTTTTCAAAAAGTGCCATTTTTTTGAATTTTGGGGGCCCTTCCCCCGGCCCCTCGATTTGGGGCCCGGGGGGTCCCCCCATCCCTCCATCATACATGTATGGTTACATGTGTGCCTATAATACATAAATAATTGATCTCTACCTGGCAAGACGATTGGTGTGTTGAGCTGTACCAACTGTGCGGCGCCCGGCCGGAGAATGACTGAGCGGCAGCGGGGACAGAGGGCGCAGTGGGAGTTCCGCTGGCTGTCCGCGTCCGTCACCAGCCCCTCCGTGGCCAGGACACTGCTCGCTGTGGGGGACTGGGTCATCTTGGCCGCATCACCAAGGGGGGGCACAGCAGGGGGTTGGGCTGAAATCAGAGTATAGTCAGAGCAGGGGGGGGGGTTTCACCACCTCCTCAACGGGGTTGGCATTGGCACCCCCTCTCTCAGACAGCTGGCCCATACATGTAACGGGGTCAAATTTTTTTTGGGGGGCTATTCGGCCAAATTTCGGGGACCCTCCCCCCTGATCGACCAAAAATACCTTAAAGGCTTAAATTTTACGAAATTTAGTAAAATTTTCCCAATAAATTGCCATTTTTACTAAAATTTGCCCATTTGCCCGAATTTTGGGGACTCCCCCCCTCCACCAGGCAGGCACCCCCCTCAACCCTCAACACATGAAGTCGCACATGTGTGGTTACAACCAGACCACCGAAGGAAAACTGACTACAGAATAATTCGCAACAGACACATAGCTACACAGCTCTCGTGAATCTCGTTAATACAAATTCATTGCTAAACATTTTCAGACGTTAATTGCTAAAAATTTCAGACTATGGGGAATCGGGTATGTAAAAGGCGAAATTTAACGAATAGTGACAAACAGCTAAGAACATGGTGATCTATGTCTGCAGATCTGAATTCAAAACCCTTTCCAAGATTCAGCGGTTTAGGGCGATCGGTAAATTACGTTCAAAAAGGGATGAAACGTACAATCTTCCCTACTTAAAGTATAGCAGTTTTGCTAAGTTTTCCCTAGTGCTTAACCTATGCTATGACTTCATTTCTAGATAAGGTATATATGCATGAAGTTGAGCGAAATATGTAACAGTAAGACACAAGCGAAAACTGCAAATTAAACACCAAAGGCACATGGTAATTTAAACTTTTATTTCTATTTTCCACAATATACTTGACTCATATTAAGTTGATTTTACATAAACTTACAAGTAACATAACATGCTCTATATATGAAACAAATAAATAAGTATATAATAAAAATTGAGCATAAACATAGCAATCGCGTGTACTCAACACTGGGGAAGTCTGAAAAAAATGCGGGAATTCTTAAAGAGGGTGATCAGAAGATCTTTTGTACCTGTTGTATGACAGTTAAAACGTTTGCAAAAAATGTCCGACTGTAGATATCTACAGTCACACTTTTATTGGCGGAATAAAAAAGTCTGCAAGTGCAGCTTATTTACCCGCAGTCAGTTTTGAGATTCAATCCCCCCTATGTATGTGCATCTATGCTTTCTAAAGTCTGACAAAAATAGTTGCTCCACTTGAGAGTATGAAACATGTGATTTCGTTACGAAAAGATTATTTTTTGACTATCAAGAGTACAGCAAGTAGTCGCAGAAGGCAGAAGTCATGCCACTGAAATACGTGGCGCATCTATTTTTTGTCAGACTTTAATAGGAAACAGCCATATACTTTCACAGCGTATAGAAAAAAGCATGCAGATGTCTGCGCCAAACATGGCCGACCAAGCCCCTACTAGAGGAAGGGTAACTGAACAATCAGTAAAACAGCTCTCGCATATAACCACTACGTCCGCTGACAAACGATAATCACGCAACAAAATGAAGGGCGTATCTGCCTGCTCTATTCTAGACACAGTAGTACCTCACAATCCTGAATCTCCTGAAGTAAACATGTACTCTTGAAGGTTGATTCATATTTTACAGCCGTATGTCCAATAAGCCGGCAAAAATACGCAATAATCACGAACTGGCACTGCCCCTAGTAGTGTATAAGAACAAAATGCGGCGCGATTATTTCGCACTTTTTCCCACTGAAAAGGCATACGGCCGTAAGTACAAATCGACCCTAATACTACATTATTCAGATCACATTCTTTGAACACAGATGCATCTTTTAAAGTTGTCACGGACTCAAAAGTCCATAATCGCACAACAGTATGCCATTATGACTAAAATAAATCAAACCCGTTTAAACCGCGGGCCTTTAATACATAATGTTGCTTCAGAGAAACAATCTCAACACTAGTGAAATCTTTTGGCGTTGTGTCACACAATAAGTTACTTCACGAAGATGCCTTAGGTATCCGAGTAAAGCGAGCCAGTGACCGTGTGGCTAGGCGTGACAGTTCTGCCACAAAGTTTTCATTACGACGCAGGCTCAGTCTGTGGTGACGGATCAAAACCCAGCCAACGGCGGATTAATCCGTCTAATCCGTTAGCTAAATCCATTCTCAGCCTGACACCGGTGACCACAGCCGGTCGGACACTCGAGCTCGCTAGCAAACCAGTCGAGCATATGCTGCAGATGCCCGCCGTGACAGCACACTTTGCAGCACACGAATGGACCCCGCACTGGCAGCTGGCTGCAACAAGTTATAGACAATGAAAAAAATGATTTTAAAAAAACAGAGGGGAGAAGAATTAACTCGAAAACACCAAATTAATATGGACATAGAAAACCTGAAACGCGGTGGGAGTGACAGAATGAGATAGGTAGTCGAAGTTTTGGAAGATGAGGATTCTAAGCAATAACAATATTTTTTTAAATGTTAGAATAGGAATAAATTTTAGCGATTTCTGAGTGATGGGTGTGTTCCGTCCTCAGGAGGGGGCAAAACTTTTTGCGTCATGGCCACACAATGTCAAACACTGTGATAAACTGTAAAATTAATGCTAATGACAACGCTTGAGCTCACAATAATCTATCTTTTTCCAAGTCCTTCGGTTAGGCTTACGACCAATAGTTGAAATTTATGGCTAAAGTTGCGATTCACTCGCAATTTTGCTTGCTGAACGGACATACGGTTGTAAGTATGAATCAACAATATTACAGTCGTCGTATGTCCGTTCAACCGGCAAATTTACGAAATGATCATAATGGTGCATGAGATCAGAACATGGCACGAGTATTTTGTTTATTTTGTCAGCCGAACAGGCATACATAGCCATACATGTAGTTGGGGGGGGGGGTGGATGGGGGGAAAGACCCCCCAAATTCGGTCCCTGGGGAGAGAGGGGGGGTCCCGCCAGGGGGAAAAGAGGGGGGAGGCTGCCGGAGGGAGTAAAATTTTGGCCAAAATTTGAAAAAATCGATATTTTTTGGTGAAATTTAAGCAATTTTTAACGAAATTTTCGCCAAAAATTGTCAAAATCGGTGTTTTTTGGTCAAAAAGGTTAAAAATTGGGTCATTTTTGTGGAAGGGGGGGTCAAAAATGAGTTGATGCAGGGGGGGTCCCTCCAAGGGGGGCAGGGGTACCCAAAATTTTAGTGCTGTTACATGTATGTACATAGCCAAGTCCAACTGACCACAAACTGCATCCCTGCGTCAGCTGTTGACAGCGATCACAGTAGTAGCCATAGCGCAGGGCCTTGCCACAGAGGCGACAGCCCAGGCAGATCATGGTGGAGCGCTGGCTGAGGAACTTGACGTTGGCTAGAGGGGACAGTTTGATCACCTCGCTGGCCACCGTCCACAGGCGACACTGCTGCAGCAGATCTGCAAACAATATAGCGAGGTCAAAGGTCACACAATTCGTGTCAAAGGTCAAGCGTCGATTCATACTAATACAGCCGTATATAATATATAAGTTGCATGGAGGACGGTAGGAAGGGGCGCTGGGTTTTTTTTTCGCTGGCAAATTTTCGCAATTTTGCGAAAAGCTAGAATTTTTTTCGCAACATCAAATTTTTTTGCAGACTTACTTTTGTCACTTAAGGGGGGGGGGCTACCCAAATCAAAGTTCTCCAATTTTGCTTATTTTCACATATGTTACTCCCCCAAGGCACCCCAACGTCAGATGAGAACAATTAAGCTTGAAGGTGCACTTTTGGTTCAGTGAGTTTGTCAGTGTATTTACATAGGCGAAAGTACGCAAAAAAGCCTAAAAGTAGCCCTTTGTTGAACAGTTCTAACACAAACCACATCAAGCCAATCAGGCTGAAACACGGTTTTTTTTGCTCAAATTTGTGCTCATTTGAGCATTGGAACATTAAAATGAGCATTGAAAAATAAAAATGAGCATCAACTGAGCATTGCTGGTATTGCCCAAAGACGTAGCCAGAAGGAATTGCTGATACGTCTCCAGTTGACCAAATTCGGTCTAAAAATTGAAAAATCTCCAATTTTTTCTGGGGGCTGCCGCCCCCAGACCCCTGTAACCTTGTGTCCTTTGGTTTTTCTCATGGTCCGGCCGGAAAAATTTTCTGATACGTCTCCAATTGACTAAATTTGGCCGAAGAATCAAAAATTTCCCCAATTTTTTTTCTGGGGGCTGCTGCCCCAAGACCCATGCAGCCTTGTGGATTAGTAATCTTGTGTTTGTAACGCGTTTTATGAGTGTTAAAATTGCTAAAAAGTGCATTTAATCCATTACAAAAAATCGTAAAATCATTCCCCCTCCCCCCTAAATTTTTTTCGAGGTACGCCTAAATTTGGCCAAAAAAATGAAGAAGTCTTCATTTTTTTACTGGGGCTGCTGCCTCCAGTAATCCAGTTCCCCGCAAAGATGTAGCTTTTGCGGTTCTACTGCGAATTTAGTATTAAAACTGCGAAAAAGATAGTACTGCGATTTAGTATTAAAACTGCGAAGAAGTGCATTTTAACCTATTACAAGAAATCGAATGGTCATCCCCCAATTTTTTTTGCGGGAACAGTCCTTCTCGTTAAAATAGTTTACGTCACCCCAGATCGGCCTTAACCCCCATAAATTGTCCTTTTAAAAAAATGGTGTAGCCCCCCCCCCCTTTTCTCCGGTTGACAAAGGAGAATTTGTAAGCAAAAGACTGCATACGTTTTGGTGTAATGTTTTGACAATGCAACACGGCGAAAAAACGTTAAAAAAATTTTGAGCATTCGACCTTAAAAATGAGCATCGAAATTTAAAAATGAGCACAAATTGAGCATTGGCCGTTTTGAAAAAAAAAACCCTGGGCTGAAACTTGGCATAGTAGCAGCCCACATGCATGCACAAAATCGTATGATCTGGATTTTTGATATGTATTTTCAATTCCAAAATCGAGGGCGAAATGTGAAAAAATGGCTGTTTTTGGGCACGCCAAATTTGAGTGATTTTACATTTGACATCACTGCTCAGGCCATGGACAAAACTTTAAAAAATGGATCATAGAGGTTGAGATATGACATTAGGCTATCGAATCATGTAAAAATCAGCTGTCAGTATTAAAAAAATTTTCGAGTAAAGGAGCGCTTTGTGAGCACAAAAAACTTTTTGCGCCTATGATTTACACGTAAAATTGAATTTTTGGGAGCCCCTAGTAAAAAATTGGCAAAAGCCTTGGTTCCAGTTTGTTACATCTGCGATGCGCCTTCCCTGGGGCTACATTGTGTGCAAATTTGAAGCGAATCGGAGAACATAAAATTTTCACTTATTCAGGTAGCCCCCCTTAATGCAGTAGATTTTACATTTAAATGTTAATAAAACATTACGCCTATACAGGATTAATACTGACGCAATTTTTACCCGTTTTGGCCAAAAAGAAACGATTTTGACATTTTTATTTAAATCAAAATGTAATTTTTCTCAATTTTCACAATCTATGTTCAGCCGCAAAGAAATTTCAGCCGGCCAATGACCAAGTTAGGCCTGAAAATGCTAACATTTTGAAATGTTTCTTATCTTAATTATGTCACTTTCGACCGCTATTATACTGTCTATTAGTGTTACATGCAGTCGGTGTGATGATACATGGAAGAAAGTGTGTCCCGTTTACAGTCACTAGAAACATCAAGTCACAAAGTTGCACGAGTCCGGGCCTTAGGGGATCAGAAAAAGTCGGGAGAAATTTTCAAATTTTAGGCCAACGCCAAGTTCGGTCAACTGGGGACGTATCGAAAATGTTTTCCGACTAAACCACAAAAAAAATCAGCGCATAGACCTTACCAGTTCACCTCCACTGCGTCAAATTTTTTTCGCAATTTTGCGAAAAGGTTTGAAATTTTTTCACAACCATCAATTTTTTTCGCAATTGCGAACGTTTTTGCCCAAAAAAACCCAAGAGGGGGTATCCACCGCTCCTCAGGGCGTCGGCAGCCCTTCAACCTCCCCCCCACTGATAACCCAAAGTGAACCAAAAATAACTAAAAAAAAACGAAAAATCACAAAATGTTTTCGGCCGCGGCCAAAAAATATAGCAAAAATTTGTTAAAAATCGGAAAAGCGCTACACTTTTTCAGCGCTCGCTGCAAATCAAACGAAACCAGGACCACGCTCTCTCCGCCGGGATCGGGCACCCCCCTCGCCGATTTCTCCCTCTGGTTTGGACTAAAGCTAAGCAGTTGACTTATTTAAACCGTTCGTTCCGTTTAATCCGCCAAAAAAGGGATCCCATACCCATAGTTATGTTGTTCATACTTAATAATTAATATACAGGAATTAAAAAATAAATTCAGATCAGGCTATATATACACAGCAAATCTAACACCACAATTATAAAAAATAATGTTTTCTTTAAAAAAAATAAAACCCAATCAAACACGCTGGCTAATGTTTTAGCTGAAATAAAAGTCAACTCGACCACGCTAACAAGACCATTATGATAAAAAAGAATGTTGGAAAGCAAGCAAATAAATTGGAATTCGCTTCGGCAACAAAACATGTGTGTTTTACACCTTGCAAATTATTCGGCGAAAATTCCAAAACATTTCAAAATTACCTTCATTCCACTAGCTCATGAGGTTTTTAGCACTATAGCGGGGGTATTACCTCTGAATTATAAATCCCTTATAAGCCTCCCGACCATATGGGTCGAATCCCAGAAATAGATTAATTTAAAGGATTAGACTAAAATCACCTAGGGCCTATTCCTTTACCGGATTGAAGGGTACAATCGGACTAAACGGTATAAAAAATATGTTAAAAAAGGTCATTCCAAAAACCCGCGGATTGAACGGAATTAAATTTTAGCGAGCTGCTTTTAAGTACGACGGAATGAACTTGTTATACTAACGCTTGCTAATATTATGTGTGCATGGTTAATCCGTTTAGTCCAGTAGTAGTTTGTATATGAACAGGTTCGGACTAAAATTCGTCCGCTGATTAAATTTAACTAGTTTAGTCCGATATTTCATTCCTAAACTTCAGTTTCTAGTCCGTTTAAACCGGTAAAGGGTCCTTAGAGTTTTGACTGATAACTAACCTAAAAAAATGCGACAAGTTTACAAAACTTTTCCTACTATAGCGGGTGATAGTAGTCTTATAAATATCTCCTATGGCATAAAATATGCACGGCTTCACAAAAGGGTGTAGTTACATTAGCCATGGTCATTAGCCATCAAATTTT
Organism: Trissonchulus sp. WLG1_4; assembly: GCA_030248245.1. Taxonomy (NCBI): domain Eukaryota; kingdom Metazoa; phylum Nematoda; class Enoplea; order Enoplida; family Ironidae; genus Trissonchulus; species Trissonchulus sp. WLG1_4. The sequence continues at coordinate 31,798 of JASANF010014709.1, read as the reverse complement.
AATCTAATCCAATTAATCCACTTTAGCAATTGGCCCATGAGACTGTGATTTTTTGAAAGCTAAATTCTTAGAATTATATACTCATGACTCAGAAAAGAACGCCATTATAACGAGTATATAAAATCACGCCACAAAAAACTATCAATCAATCAACGAACCGACTTAAATCCTGCTAAAAACTATCTGCTAAAACTGACCAATATAATTCAAAAACCATCGTTCTTGCTCCGGCTCTGGAATAGCGTCTTTCAGTTTGTCCTTGAATACCAGCAAAACCGACACGCTCATCTGCACATCAGCCTAGAATAACATTATTCAAATCATAATCGAATGCATAAGACTAGTCTAATGCTAGTCAAAGCCTAAGGCTCGATCGTTTCATACTTACAGCCGCATGTCCGTTCATGCAGCAAAAGTACGAAATAATCGCGCCACTAACAGTGTATAAGATCAGATATTCAGATTATTTGTTTATTGATCAGATTGATTTCTTATTAATTTGACCGGATAAACGGACATACGCATGTAGAGTATCAATCGAGCCTTAGTCTAGTCTATAATTATAGTTTTGTCTAATTTTGTCTATAATGTTAGATTGCAACCCACAGCTTAGGGTCGATTCATACTTTACAGCTGTGTGTCCGTTAGGTTCAGCTTAGGTTCAGCTTTAGTCTTAATTTTAGAAATAGCAGGCTTGAAGGCCTCACTAACGACCGAGTGTAAACTTTTGTCAAAAACCCACTTCTTCGGCAAAATAGTGGAGCATTTCCTTGACGCTTGGCATAAAGTCCCAAAATGAGATCTTTCCGGCATCCGGAACAGCATCTATGAGTTGAGATGGGGCAATTATTGTGATCTGAAACAAGCAGTACTTTCATGAAATCAAAACCCGGCTTTGTCCTTAAGGACACAAGGACAAACTTTTGTCAGCTGTTGTGTAACTCGTGCCATGAAAAAATGTTCCTTTTCTTTTTTCCCGCAACAGTTGATCAAAGTTTTTGATAAGGACAAACGCACACTCTTTCGGACAAGTCCAAATCCCAGTCCACACTTTGTCCTTTTATCCATAAGCACAAAAAACTGAGTAGCGTGTGTCAGCTGTTCTTTATATAGCCTTTCATGAGCCCAACAAGCAAGGCAAGAACAACTGTGCAAAATAAAATCTCTATGTTGTCTTCCACACAACTTTTATTACACTGGCTTACGGACAAACGCACATGCTTAAGCAAGGTTCATACTTGTCCTTGAGGACATAGGGACATGAACAAGGACAAATTCCAAATAAATATTCTGAGAAAACGACACAATCATTCTGCTTGATGTTTCGCACACAAACCTGACTTGACCCCAACTTTGTTAATGCAAAGGAACTGTAATTGGTAAGTCACTAATTGTTTGGATTGGAAATCGCTAAAGGACAAAACGAGAAGGACAAGTATGAGCCAGGCTTTCAGGACGTTAAAGCCCGGTTCCTATTTGTCCTTGAGAACACAGGGACATGAACAAGGACAATTTTCTGTCAGCTATTGTGAAGCACTAACAGAACTGTTTCGTCTAAATTTTCGTATACGACCTGAAGTCCTTAAGTTTGCCCAGCTATTTTCCTGCTAAAAATCGGCTCATTTAGATGCGTACTTTTTCGTGCTTAAGGACAAAACGATCGGGACAAGCCGAAGGACAAGTATGAACCGGGCTTAATTTTACTGTCCCCACCTTCTGCTCGCTGGACTCTCCAGTGGCACTATTGGCATTAGAGGCTGGCGATCCAGTACCATTATTGGCAGCAGAGCTACTAGCACAACTGTCCGCTGCCGAGGAGGGGGGCGGGGGTCCAGAGCTAACGGGGGGTGTGGGAATGAAGGGGGCCTGGTTATTTACAGCGGGGGCCAGCAAGCTGGAAGGCTGTTGGCTGCTGACAGCACCGTTTTGCAGCACCTCTAGGCGAGGCTGAAATGCCTCCGAGGGCAGAGACCACTCTTCGAAACGGTCGTCCATGCTGAAATAAAATAAACGAGGGTCAAGAAAAAGAAAAGCAATTTCTAGAAGAATTCGTTGAAACATAGAAAAAGAGAGAGGGTCAAGAAAAAAGAAAAGAAAAGCAGTTCCTGAAAGGATTCGCTAAACTCAAGAAAAAGAAAAAGAGTTACTGGAAGCATTCATTTAGCGTAAGTCTGCAATTCGCAATTGGTTCAAGGATTTGGTCGGTGCTGCTTATTCCGAATAAAATTGTGAGAACCAGCAGAATATGTGGGAGATAGTGGGCGTGGGGGGTGAGGTCTGAGGGAGATCCCATTCCCGTCCTCAGAAAAATAGGGGGTCGGTAGTGACTGGGCACCCCCAAACTTTACCTCTGACTTTGAGATGACTAAAAACCCAGAATACGGATTAATACAAAAAAACCAAATCCGCCCAACTATGACATCAAAATGAACGCACAACTATAAGTATTACGGTCGAGTCATACAGCCGTATGTCAGTAAAGCCTGCAGAATGACGTCACTAGCAGCCTAGTGCAGTGGATCAGCCAGCGCCTGTGACGTCATTATTTCATCATTTTGTCCGCAGAACGGAACGGACATACGGCAGTAAGTCTGAATCGAGCCTTCTTTCAACTTCCAAACCACACTAACCCGTCAAAAGTATCAAAATCATCAAACACCATTTTGCCCACATCCGTATCGCCGAACAGAAAGTCATTTTGCCAGCCAGACCCCCCCATGCCGGAGAACGCCAGCGATGCCGCCGGGGTGGTGGAGTATCCGGTGGCCGGGGGGGCCATTTGGCCGAACATTTTGGCCCCCCCTGGTTGGTCAACGCCGGGCGCAGGGGGCCCAAAGCCCGACTCAATGTCCACTGTGTCCACTTCCGATTCGCTTTCCGTCATGGCGTCCAGATCCGGCGGGAGGGAACCGGCATTCCTGCGATCTGTCGACAAGATTAGATTATTGTAATAAGGGTCGATTCATACTTACAGCCGTATTGGCTGGGATTCACAACTGGCATTTTGTTAGTGGGGGAAGGGTCGCCGGAGGGGGGGCGCCACCCCATTTGGGTCGCGCTCCCACCATTTTGAGCCCCCCCATGCCCCCACATAGCCCAAATTTTTCTTTACAGCCGTTATGGCCGTTATAGCGACTTTTTAGCCTTTGCGATGTCGCTTTGGTATTGGTAGGGTTTTCAGGTAATTTTGTGCTAAATCTAATATCAGTGTGGCTGTAATAACGAATAAAAAAACGTAACAAACAACCACAACAATTTAATTTAGTACGCCCCTGAACCCAGAAAAGTTTTCCTAAAAATATGTCAGTACAGAGCGCGTTTAAGGTGGTAGTTGCGTTTTCGAGGTTTCTGTGATTTCTATGCAAACTTTGCGCCACCAGTACTCAAGTTATAAGTGACGCCTGAGCATAAATTTTTGGGACAGTATTGTAAAGGTCAAAATCCCCAGGCATGTCTCTCACTTTTTTGAAATTTCACCTGTGGACATTTTTAGGGGGTTTTAATTACAAGAAAATATTTAAAATTTTCGGTGCGTTTGCTTTTCAGCTATTTTCTCAGTAAATTGACTAGTTATTAAAAAAGTGGGGGACATGCCTGGGGATTTTAAACATGTCAAAAACCTTACCAACTTTCAGCCCCAACAGGTAATCGTATGATTCAGAGCTGTGGCGCAAACTTTTTGTAAAAAATTTTAATATTTTGGAAAGGACCTTTCTTTAGTCGCTTATACTGGAAAGAAAAACACAGGTTAAATTTCAAGGCATGGCATACATTTAGGAAAGATATTGTTCTACCTAATGCAAAAGACCGCTTGTGAATTGAATTTGTAAACGCTGAGCTATGGCTTTTTAAAAAAACACCTAAAAACGCAATTACCCCCTTAACTCAGTCAAGGCGAAGTCATCGTATGAAATACCCATAGAATTTTTCATTACGATGTTCTATTTCATTAAAAGTGAACGTTTTAGACCGTGTCTAAAGTTGAACACATTTTGTGAATCGCGGCCAATTATGTCCGTTCAATGCACAATAACGAAATACTCACACCACAGACAGGGTGACCTAAAAAACTAATAGTGGCGTGATTATTTAGCATTTTTACCGGCTAGATACGGCTGTAAGTATGATCACACCCTATATTAATTAGAAAGTGCCATATAATTATGCATGAGGGGGCATGAAGGGGAGAATCAAGGGCTCGGGCCTCGGAGGCATGATGGTCCCGAAAAATTGAGTAACAGTGTCAAATGGCACTTTTTTGAAAATTTTGCAAAACTTATGGTATTTTTGGCCGATCAGGGGAAAGGGTAGCGAATAATTTAGAGAGCTCTGTTGCGTGTATGGAAAGGACTATATAATATATACGGATGGGAAAATCTCAGATAGACTCAATCCAGAAACGAAAGACAATATTGCTAGCTCAATTCAAGCCTAACCAGAAATCCGTATTAATCCAGCCAACTTGAATTTAACGTACCCAGATTTTGTTCAACACTGGGCACTTTCCAACGCAGCAGCCTATTGTGCATTATCTGCCCCTGAGACCCAGGTTGTCTCGCTTTGGCACCGTTATGACACCTTTTGTGCAAATCGACGATATGCCGTGACACAAAAAGCTCTAATCCAGTGCAGAAATGAAACCAGTCAGTATATTATTTATAATCGACTAAAGTTTGGTCCATTCGTACTCAAATTTATCATTGTCTCAAGTCTATGCCCTACTGTAGCTAGTTACAACGGTAGTACCTCGGTGGTCTACCTCAATCCTAATTCGCTAGTTCGAACAAGTCATAGAAAAAGTAAACCTAAACACTACGTAAATTAAATGCTAGATAAGCTTTCCAGTCTTGTTTTTGGTATGTGTATCCTTTATGTTTTTTATGGAATCTCTGAAATTATGTTATGTTTTAATATGCTTGGTTTTGTTATTGTTTTGTCTCACCTAGCTAAAGGTTTCGTGCTCGGAAGGGCCAGGCCGGCAGTTAGCTGAGTTGCCTTCGTACAGTAAAGTTGTTAGCTGCCTACTCTACGCCTGGTCTACCTTGGTGATTTGTCAGTCTGATTAGAAATTGTTGATCTCTGACTCCACGAGACAAAACAAGTAGCGTGATTTTTGTGACTACTCGCTGTACTCGCGATGCTTGCAACTGGGTCTTTTCATTTTGATTATCGCGTGTTTCTTTTTGTCTCAGGGTCCAGCATTTTTGGTCAGACTTCAGTTTGTGTGCAAAAAATAGTCAAAACTATTCTATCACATTCTGTTCACAGCAGCTGACCAATACTTGTCCTTGTCCCTGTTACCTTAAAGGACAACTATTTTCACCCTACCATGATCAAAAACTGCTTCCAAATTCTGCGCTGCGGTTCTCGACCCAGACATTGTGGGTGTTTTTGGCGGAGGCAGCGTCAGAGAGCAAAACATGGCTTTCAGAATCAACCAGCTTTGGGCAACCTGAAACACTAGACTGCGTAAACAGCCAAAACATGAGACTTAGTTTTTTATAAAATTAAATTACTTTTTATACAATTTTTAATTACTTTTTGTAAAATTTCAAACATAACAGAGTTCAATAGAGAGGGTTTTTCACATCTCCCAGGCTAATAATACTTATTTTAATTTATTACTAATCGGTTTTTGCCTAATAACTTAATATTCGAAATACTTAAAAAATTCTTAAAAAATTTATCTTTACAGAAAAAACATCTTCAGTGTTACTCTTCGATAGTTATGTATTGGAACACCGAACAGATATTGCAACAGGCCAAATCAAGCCAGAACAGTCAATACATTTTTATGTATGCATTGACAGACCGTATACCACCACTAAAATACAGTTCAAAACATATAAAAAACTAAAAATAAAAAAAATTATCCAACCTGGTGTCGTTCTAGGCTACGGGCCACAGCCGCATTGTGTTCGCAGAGATCCTGAGGAGGGGCTCCAGTCAGTCTATACTTCAGGGCCGATTCTACGAACCATTCCATTCCCAGTAGCTGAAAACAGCTGCTTTAAAAAACATATTAATTTCGTCAGATATTTTTTAAAGCGCATAATTTATAAGACTCGATTCATACTTACAGCCGTTTGTCCGTTCAGCCGACAAATTTACCAAACAACCAACCACTACACTGATATATACACAAGATAAGAACGTGACGTACTTTGTAATTTGGCCAGCTGAACGGACATACGGCTGTAAAGAATGAATCGACCCAAAGTCACGGCTGCATTTAAGTTCAGTCGGTAAAATTAATCTAACAATTATTGGGGTCCAATTGTCCAACAAAAAAGCATGACAATATTGGTAAAAAGTAAAAACAATGATTCAGATCAGAACCATGCTTTCGTTATTCGTTCCACACGAAATTTTTCAAAAAATTTCGTAAAACATTGTCTCAGTTTCACTGTCCAGAAATGCTTGCTAAAAAACTTCTGCTTCGTACAACAGTCCAACTATAATTAATTCAGGACGCTTTCTCATTCTTGGCGTTGACCATTCTGCATATGTTTAATGTTCAACCTTGGCACTTTGCAAAGCAGCAGCCTATTGTGCATTATCTGCCCCTGAAGCCCGGGTTGTCTCGCTTTGGCACCGTTATGACACCTCTTGTGCAAATCGACAATATATATGCCGCGACACAAAAAGCTCTAATGCAGTGCAGAAATAAACTAACTACTTCAATAACAAAACTCTAATAAAAACTAAAACTCAGGCTTAGGCTTGTCCTAGTCAAAATTATCTTTCATTTTGAGACCATAGATGCACATAGGGGGTTATCCAATATCCAGCTCCCCCCCCCCCCCGTCGGACACCAGGCACCCCCCTCAACACTCCATTCCCATCCCCTCTGATTGCCGAAAAGTGTACCAAAATGTAGTAAAAAATCGATAAATCGCAAAAAGTTTCCGGCTGCATCCAAAAAAGTGCCCAAAAAATGACTTAGAAATCAAAAAAAGTGCAAAATTTTTTCGGCTTTCGTCAAAAAAATAAACCAAAACCAGGACCACCCCCTCTCCCCAGATGTCGGAAACCCCCCCCCATTGCCGATTGCTCCCATGCATCTCTGTCTGAGACACTACTAAAACACTCGCAGGTGACACAATATTGTGTATATTGGGCGTAAAGAATGAGTTAGATGCCCCCTCCCTAAAATCAATCCATATCCTATCATTTAAATCAGCAAGTCCGTAAATGGCTCACAGAATTGTTTTCAATCAGATACATAATTAATTAGAAGGAATGAATGAACTAAGGTCTGTCCAAAACGTTTCCTTACACCTGGCGCAACTTGCTGCCTACTAAGCCTAATAAGGAGTGTTGCGTACCACCGAATAACATAATCTCTCTATGGATTTTTTTAACTAAAAAAATGCTCAACCTGGACACTTTAAAAACAGCAGCCTATTGTGCATTATCTGCCCCTGAGACCCAGGTTGTCTCGCTTTGGCACCGTTATGACACCTCTTGTGCAAATCGACATAAAACGCGACACAAAAAGCTCTAATCCAGTGCAAAAAAATCAAAATACCGCAAACAAACTATCAAAATAAAAATCTACGGTCAAAACAGCAACAGTCCCTACACTTTGCAAACTGACTTTATCGTTTTTATCGACTTATCGACAAACACAATAAACCGTTTTTAAACACTGTTACTCCCATTATTTGAATACTAATCTTTCTACCCTATAAAACTAATTTGCATACATATAAACCAAACCTTACCTAAACCAATTAAAAAAATTTCCCAATAGTCCCCCCTTTGCGGAGTGGTTTTTTAAACGCATATATGTATCAGAAATTCGGGAAGAACCCAGCCCACCCCCCCACGCCCCAAATCGAGGGGCCGGGGGAATGGTCCCAAAAATTTGGGCAAAATTTAGTGTAAAACTGTAAATATCACTTTTTTGAGAAATTTTACAAAATTCTGTGCAATTTAGGGTATTTTTGGTCGATCAGGGGGAGAGGGTCCCCAAAATTTGCCTAGAGAGCGCACCCCCCGTATTAATAAAAAATTGAAATAATAATAACCCTGTTACATATGTATGTTCAAAGTTTCAAACGCCCCCCTCTTGTCACCTTTTCCGCCGGCCCCCTAGTGAACAGCAGCAGCAGGCTGGTGTGTTCGCCCAGTCTGGTGGGATCGGAACGATGCGGTCGGACCTGTTTGAACATGGACATGCGGTGGCCAAACTGTTCGCCCAGCAGCGAGCTGGTCTGGGATTCGGACAACGCCAGACGGTCGGAGACTGAAACCAGATTGAACGGATTAAGTGGATTAGGTAGGCTGGAACCTGACTAATCCGGACTCACTACGAACCCCGGATTAAACGGATTACGCGGATTAGGTAGAATAGAATCTTAGACAGGATAGAAACGGACTCAATATGTGGGCTCGGCTCGCTACAACCGGATTAAACTGATTAAGTGGATTAGGTTGAATAGACTCTATCTAATCCGGGCTCACTACGATACATCTGCCTGGGGTGGGGTCGCTCCACCCCAACCTGACCCCGCTCCCCCCATACCGTTTTTCACGTTCAACCCCTGCCCCTCCATTAAGGAAAATCCGGCGACGGCTCTCCCCCTAGATTTTCTCAGCTGCACATGGCGTACGCTCACTACAAAATCCAGATGCATGTCAATTTCAATTTTCTATCCATCAATATAGAAATGATAAAAACGAATCAAAAAATGTGAAAAGGCAGGCATTTTTGTGGGAAGACGGGACCTAATTTGGTTCTAAGCTCCCCCCATTTTTGTCGTACCCCTTATTTCACATAGGGTGCCCCCCCCCACAGCCCAATTTTTCCAAAACGACGTTTCAGTGCATTTAGTTGCAGCATGAACATTGATGAACCTGTGTCTGAAATTTATCTTCTTTTTTGTCAAATAATATTATACTATCAAATCAATCAATCAATCAATCAGCCCCTGAAGACAATGTTGCCAAAACATAAACCAGTGATAAAAGTGACTACACCACAAAAAATAACAGAAAACTAACTGGCCAAACAAACATCGCCGTCCGGGTTGACACCCAGGCCCAGACTGCTGGCATAGAGCTCGGGTCGGTTGGAGTCGCGCATGAATCGATGCTTCAGGGTCCCGTCTTTGCTGCACGACAGAAGCAAGTGCGGTTCATTACGCCATGCAATACCTGGAATAGATACCATTTAATAAAGGGGGGTCACCAGGCACTGTGCAGCACCGATAATGAAGGAAGGCGTATAAGGGGGTCAAAATTTTCAGGGGGACCTCTAGCTCTCCGGCCAAATTTTGGGGACTTTTCCCCCCTAATCGATCAAAAATAACCTAAATTTTAGCAAATTTTATGAAACATTACCAAAATAGTTCCGTTTTCACTAATTTTGCACAACTTAGTGTCATTTTCACTGAATTTTGCCCAAATTTTCGAGACCCTCCCCCCAGCCCTAGAATTTTTTTGGGGGGGAGGGGGGAAGTTCCCCCATCTCCGTCTCATGTGTGGAGAGAGAGGGCACTTACCACCGCCCTCAAACCTTCAGTCATTCACACACAAGCAGTTGCTACAAATTACTGCACAATGGTGTTTCACAAAAAAATTGCTTGATGGTTGGGTTTTGTTTTTTGATGGTTGGCTTGGACAAAATGTCGATATCACAGGGGATTTACCCCAATTTTCTTGAAAAGACTAATCACGCCTTTGTCCAGTAAAATATTTGACTTTTAACTCCTGAGGCTGCCTATCTGTATATTTGTTGCTCATAGCATACATAACGGGGTCAAAACATTGTGAATCCTCTCTGGCTAAATATTGGGGACCATACCCGTCATGATCGACCAAAAATACGCTAAATTTCGCAAAATTTGTAAAATTTTCGTAAAAAATGTCTTTTTCACTGAAATTTTGCCCAAATTTTCTGGACCCTTCCCCCCCGGCCTCTCGATATGGGCTTGGGAGAGTTCCCCTCATACATGTATGGTTAATAGTTTTTGTTGCGAAATGCACGTAAATTTCGCAAACCCACCCAACCCATCCGAAAAGATCCCACTAACCCGTGCACACATCTTTGTGATCCTCAAAGGCAGCATGTGGGATGTAGGGACGTTTGATGTCCCACACGTAAATGCTGAAATCGCTGACCAGAGAGCAACTGGCCAATTGGTACTGCTGACCCACACGCCACCGAATCCGATTGGCCGGCGCAATCGTTTGAATGCAATACTCCGCCTGCGGTTTCGTATTGCCCGTGTCCCAAACCTAAAACACACAGTTGCGTTTTAGGTTTGCTATTTGTACTCGCATAATATTGCAATATAATTGCTGTGCGTTCTACTACTTGCAAAATATTGCTGTGCGTTTTCAGTTTGCTATTTCTACTTGCATACTATTGCAATATAATTGCTGTGCGTTTCATGTTTGCTACTTGCAAAATATAGCTGTGCGTTTTTGATTTGCTATGTCTACTCTCATAATAATATTGCAATATAATAGCTGGTGCGTTTTCGATTTGCTACTAGCATAATATTGCCGTGCGTTTTCGATTTGCTACTAGCATAATATTGCTGTGCGTTTTCAATTTGCTACTAGCATAATATTGCATTGCAATATTATGCAAGTTGAGATAGCACACCTAAAACGCGCGGTAATTATACCAACATTATGCAAGTACAAACAGCAAACATAAAACGCAGAGCAGCTATATGGCAATAATCTGCAACTACAAACCACAAACCTACAACGCGCAGCAATCTTGTAATATTATGCAAGTAGAAACACACTTTTTTCTTTTTTTATTTATATACATGTTTAAAGTTATCCTCACATCACTATTAAAGTACGCTGTTTCATTTTTTAACCATATACATTTTCCGAAAAGGCGCCTATAGTATACATAAATCATAAAATTAGGTAATACAAAACAACTTTTATAAGCTGAAAGCGAATCCTTTGGAGTCCAATCAAACAGCTTTTTTATAGCGTATGTGAAATTCAGTCACGAAAACAGCTACTTAAAATATTCTAAAAGTGCCGTTCAGCGTTAACCTGAATTATCAATTTGATATTGCACTGATGTCACACCTGCAATGCAGCGTGATCTGATATCTAATGCATTGCAGGTTCTACTACAGTGCGGTATGGTGAAACAATTTTAGAGTGGGTGATCAGAGAAGAAAAAGTAAAAGCCAAATCCCTAAGTCTGAAGCCTAATCCAAGGGCAAATAAGACAAACATGAAAATGTGCAACTGTTGCAACTATACAACAGGTTATACAAAATAGATTTTCTGATCACCCACTTTAAGAATTCCGTCCAATTAATAAAAAAATCGCTATTACCTAGACTTAGATAATCCTACTTACAGACAGATATAAATGTATGAGGGAAGACTATTCCAAATGATAGCGTAAAATTGGGGACAAAAAAGCGTCAACGAAAAAACGATAAGAGCCCTAGCTCCATCAACTAAAAATTGACAAAATTTCTGCCAAAACAGCACCCAGTAGCCCCCCTCCCAGTTTAGCTTAATCCCCCAAAGCCCAAAGGCAAAGCGTCAAAAGGTCGCTTGACCCCGTAATCCCCGTCCTTTCACGCACACCCCCAATCATTAACCCAACTGATCCAAAAAAGACCTTTAATAACCTTTATCAGTTTATCGCGACCAGCCGTGGCCAAATAGCCTTTCCAGTCCGCATGAAAATCTATGCCAAAAATGGGTCCCGAATGAGCCGTGAAATTTTTCAAAATCCTGCCCGGATTTCGCATATCCCAGATTTTCAGCACCCCGCTTTCATCAGCCGAGGCAAATTGGAAATATTGGTGGGGAATAAACTGGACATCCCGGACGCTTTCAATTCCACTAAAAAGGACAGAGAACTCCAAAATTGATTCTTGTCATATTTCAAAAACGGAACTATTTTTAGACGGTTTGAACTAAACCAAGTTGACCAAATAAAGCTAAAATACTTACTTTTTGATGTTCTTGTTTTGCTACTACTACTACTCCTACTAATCACTCTAAATTAAGTCAATCGAAATTCTTAAATTGTCAACTGCATGCGTCAATTACACGACAATAATTTACCTTTCAAAAGTGCTATTAACATCTCCGGCTCGAATATCAAACAAGCACAGGGTTCCGTCCTGGGATCCGCTTAGTAGATATTGCGGCTCCACCGGGTGAAACACCACTCGATTCACCGTTCGTTTGTGTTCCGTGAAAATTTTTTCTGAAAAAATTGCGAAAGCTTATTGTAAATATAAATTTCTATACGCAAATACTTATCACGGGAGTTGAGGTAAAGAGGTAAACATAGGCCCCATAGGCGGGGTGGTTTAGACGGGAACCCGTTAAGGTATGTTATGCCCATTGCGCTAACCTCTCTAGGAATATTCCTGGTCCCCATTTACTAGCCGACCAATATTGGATGACAGGCTGGGTAGACCTTGCTTCATCGCAGCTCAGGGAGGATTTGAACCGGAGAGCCTTCGATCCCCAGTAGGACACACTGCCACTCAGCCACACAGTGTGATCACGTTGTCTGTCTTACTTTATTACTTGACTCGAACAAAATAATATGAAGTCAGCTTATTTTCCCTCTATATAATATATATTCAGAATATATATCGGATAAAGGAGTTAGCATAAGTCACTATAAGTCATACGTGCGCAAGAATAGATTTCTGAGTGGGTCTTGGGGGTGAAACACCTGTGGGGGAATGTGAACTTTCAAGTTCTTTTCCGGGGGAGAAAGTTAAATACTCCGGTCCTTTCCCATATTTTGCTCAAACTGCTACCAGACTAAAGAATTGAAATTTGGATGGACAATCAAGATTAGTGTCAGTCACAGTATATAAAGTCTATCTACGCTTAAGTCCACTCCAGCTAAAATAAACAACTTCATCCGGTAACGGAATAGCACAATATATTCATTGAAAAGTCACCAGGGCAAAGTCTGAAAGCGCACCAATTTTACTCTTGGACAGTTTGTTCAGATCCCACACAACCACGGCCCTGTTGGTCGGCGCTGAGGCAACGATGTTATCTAAATTAGACAGACACAGATATAGTGACAAAACCTAAAGTCTGACACAAAATAGTTGTACCACTTGAGAAAACGAAACATGTGATTTCGTTACAAAAAAATAGATTTTGACTATGACTAAGAGTACAGCAGAACGTAGTCGCAGAAGGCATACCACAAAAGTGGAGCATCTATTTTCTGTCAGACTTTAGAATCATTGGTGAATCAGCGTTTTTTTTTTGGGCCAAACTGGTGGCCATGGCCACTAAAATTATGGATTGGCCACTAAAAATTTTAAGCTGGTGGCCAATCTGGCCACCAAGAAGTGAATTCTAAAATGAAGAATGTGTTTCAAAATCAAAAAAATCGCCCGGCTTCTGGGGGCTCTCGCCCCCAGACCCCCATGCAGGTTATAAATACAAACAATGTATGCTGCACAATCATGACTCTTGAGGTTTAATGCTTATACGCACTGTCATCTGAGTGTGCTCCATTGTATCGCGCTAGTTATTTTGATAGAGCTAGACCTGTGTCTTTTGGTTTTTATGGTACGGCCGGAAAAATTTTCTGATACGTCTCCAATTGACTAAATTTGGCCTGAAAATCGAAAATTTTACTATTTTTTTCTGGGGGCTGCCGCCCCCAGACCCCTGCAACTTTGTGGTTTAGTAATCTTGCGTTTGTAAGGCGTTTTATGAGTGTTAAAATTGCTAAAAAGTGCATTTTAACCCATGCAACACGCCTGCACATGAGTGGAGGCGACCTCGGGGATGCCCGCGACGGACTTGGCGTAAAACTGTACAAACTGATCTGAAGCCCTTGGGTGGTGCACGCGTATACGGTCGTTTTTGGGACTCACACGGGTGGATATCCATCTGTAATGACCTGGCGAAAGACCGAGCGCAATGGCGCACTATTGTGAAAAATTTGGTCCATAGTGCTGGATAAAGACGTGGACGTCTATTTCCATTAATAAGCAAAGTAAGCAAGCATTTTAACCCATTACAAAAAATCGAAAAGTCATTATGTTGAAGTAATGTAGAACTAGTAGTGCTTGCTTTGTATGTATTCAACAGGTATGCTGGGGTTTTCCTTGAAGGGGGGTGTATTTTTGTACCCCATGTTTTCGATCGTATTTTTTATCCCCTCTGACTATATATAAATTTTTAACGCATCTTTCAAATTGGCCACCAAATTTTTGCATTGGCCACTAAAATTTTGGGTCTAGTGGCCAGCTGGCCACCAAGAAAAAAATGAAAAAATAAACCCTGTGGTGAATCAATGACAATGAAATTACACCGAACACTACAAAGAGAGAGTTGAGTGAAAAAATCTATCACGGAAACATTTTGGGGGAGGATGGCATTATATTGTACATTAAACAGACATTCAATCCTATAGTTTCGATGGCAAAATTGTAGCTTACGGCAATAATCCCAATGAAAAACTATTTGTAGTTTTTAAGTTTGAGTCTATAAATCTAGATAAGTAAAAAACAATCTTAATATACAAATAGCAAGGTTGTCTAACCGTCGACGGGATTGAACACCACGTCCACCGAGGAATAGTTCAGGTTCATATTCTTGGCCACGCGCAGATTGTGCTTTTCGCTGAGCCCATTGTTTTCATCGATGCAGAAAATTTTCAGCACTACAACAAAAAGGAATAGGGTATATATATAAGTAAATTATCCGTGCATTAATCGGATTACATAATCGGCCAGAATTAGCCAATTGTTACTAAGCTTCCATAAAGTTAAACGAATTTGAAGTATATACTGTAGGTATTCTACTAAAAATAAACTTATTCTTAGTTACTCTTTGGGAGATATTTATAGAGAATAATGCAATCTAGATAGTTACAGAATTCCACAATCAACCCGCCTGCCCTAAGTCTTGGGACATTCGGAGAATCAATTTGAATTGACTATTAAGCAAGATCTGTTTCACTTTAGTCCAATCCAACATTAGGTATATAGGTTCTCAGCATCATTCTTTGGAAACAAGCATCAAAAAATGCAATCTAAACCAAAGAGTCCACGCACCATTCCTGCCGCCCACAATGACCGAGCAAGCATCGCGACTGACACTGAGCGCGTGCAGCGGCCCTTCGCAGAGCACGCTCATGGAACTGGGTTCAGCCATGCGCCGCTCGTTGGACCAGTTGCACTGCACTTATAGTTGAATCTGGACCATAGCTAAAGTCCACATAACTGGAATGGAAAAAATCACTATCGTTTTTCGGATCAAATGCCAGTAGCGTCGCCAGGATCAAGTTGAGGGAAGGGGCCAACGTGCCTTTTTGCTCGATAATTTTTCGAAGTTTGTCTACGGGGTGGGGGGGTTAAGGGGTGCTACGGTGCTACGTGACCCAATTTTTTTATCCGGGTGGGGGGGGGGAAACCGCTGAGGGGGGCCTGGCTACGCCACTGTCGTGTACATACGTCCTTCCTGGCTGGGTTAAATGCAGTTTTTTTTAGTAGAGCACCTTGCGGGAAGGAAGAACTCTATAAAACCCCGTCACGTTGATCCCGTTTCTTCCGAAAATTTGGCCAAATTCACCAAAATCGTCCAATTTTTGACCAAATTCAAACATGCCTTAATTTAGGCTTGGGCTTAGGCTTAAAACTTAGGTTAGTATGTGCCTTAGGCTTAGGTTCAGGCTTAGGCTCAGGCACAAAAAATAGACATTTCAGGAAAAATCCTACCCACTTAACTTGGCCTAAAGAATCCTGCTAGCTAAGCCTAGTTGGGTTAAATGCAGTTGGGGGGGGGGATAGTGGACCTATTTTTTAGTAGAGCACCTTGGGGGAAGCATTTTTGCTTCAAGAACCCCTATTTCATTTTTTGGATTTTGTGAGATATGACCCTCCGAAATCTGAACCCTCAGTGAGGGACGTTTTTGCAAATTTTTTTCTGAAGCCCTTGTGTTTTCCGTTCTAATCGTGTATAAATGCACAGGAAAACCACCATTTAAAAAACATGTTAAAATCATGTTAATTGGATTTGATTATTTTAACATGAAATTAACATGTGTGAAAAACATGTTAAAAATGTTAAAATTTTAACATAAATTTAACATATGTTAAATTTATGCTAAAAGCATGTTAATTTTTTGAATAGAATTAACATGTTTTTTAAATATGTTAATAACATGCTAAACTTTTTAATATGATTTCACAGGAAAATTATTTCTAGAAAAACCCTAGAAATTTCCTAGATAATTTTGTCTAGAAGTTTCTAGGAAATTTCTAGGATTTATCTAGGAAATATCTAGGGTTATTTCTAGCCTCTGTCAACTATCTAGGAAATATCTAGGAAATTTCTGGAGTTTTTCCAGGAAATATCTAGGAAATTTCTAAACTCCAGTGCCACTTTCTAGACTTTTTCTAGGTTTTTTCTAGATTCTATATATAACTTATCTAGCATTTTTCTAGGGTTTTTCTAGGATTTTTCTAGGGGTTTTTTGGCGTTTTTCTAGGATTTTTCAAGGAGATTTCTAGGGTTTTTCTAGGATTTTTCTAGGGTTTTTCTAGAATTTTTCTAGGGTTTTTCTAGGATTTTTCTAAAATTTTTCTAGGATTTTTCTAGGGTTTTTCTAGGGTTTTTCTAGGATGTTTCTAGGGTTTTTCTAGAATTTTTCTAGGGTTTTTCAAGGGTTTTTCTAGTATTTTTCTAGGGTTGTTCCAGAAACTTCTAAAATTTTTCTAGGGCTTTTCTAGAAATTTTATAGGGTTTTTCTAGGATTTTTCTAGGGTTTTTCTAGGATTTTTCTAGGGTTTTTCTAGAATTTTGAAGCGTTTTTCTAGGGTTTTTCCAGAATTTTTCTAGCATTGACTACAGGTGAGCTACTGTGCTACTAAATGGCAATTATATAGATGCCTTATTTGACGAAAATTCGGCACCCCAATCCCGAGACTCATGTCTCACTGATTATATTATGCTGGCTAAAAATTTTGCATGTCAAAATACCAAAATCCGTTTGATTTCTTTGCAACCGTTTTACTACATGCCTTATCTTCAACCCAGGAAAAAAATTAAATTGACTAATGGTCAATGGTGACCTAAATTTTGTACGAAAAGCATATGTACATTAGAAACAAAATATTAAGTTTTTTGTATTACCAAATGTGAAAATTAAACAAGTATTCCATAAGAACAGATAAAATCTAAATCAATAAATCAGAGAAAAATATCAGAAGATTTCAAGACACATAGATGAACTAGAAAAAGGTTCACCATTTTTTTCAGCTCATCTTGTTACTACCACATAGTAGTAGGCAGGGGCGTAGCCAGGGGCAAGTTTTAGTTTTATGAGCATACATTAACTAATAATAGTATATTTTATTTAGCATTATTTGCTACATATCTTGCATATTCTGGCCAAAATATGTTAATTTTCCAATTATAAAATAGGCGAAATAAACTTTCTTGAAATGATTTTAAAATTCAAATTTTTATGTTTTTTTTTGCTTAACAGATGATTATTAACATTATTCCCTACTGCAAATATAGTTTTTAGGGAATAAATACGGCTGTTTAATAAATTCTAAGGCCTTAAATCCTAGTTCAAAACTTCCCTAACGCTCAGAACCAAGCTCACGCTGACGGGCAATTTTGCTGTAAAAGTTCAGCTTTATTTCTTATTCCACAGTAACAGATGTCCTTTTATTTGATGCAAGGAACTAAGACTAATCTTTTGCGCACCCACATACTGAGTCTAAGCGTGAGCACTAAGCCTCAGCCTAAGCACTAAGCCTAAGCCTAAGCTCTGAGTCTAAGCACTAAGCCTAAGCACTAAGCCTAAGCCTGAGGCCTAATTTGAAGGAAAAACATGCTAAGGAGCATCAAAAATAACTTAACCGCACTAAAAACCCCCAACCAGCTTCATATTGTAACAAATTTAGCAGCTACAACCTGAAATTTGTACTGAACCTTACTTGTGCTGTAACGCTTCAATCAGCCTCTTCCTGGTAGCTTCAGAAAAAGTTTCGTAACTTTTCAAATCCTGAACCGATTTACAAAATTTCTTCAGCATTGAGTAGCTTAAAAGTTACTCTTTCAGTGGTAGCAGCAGATTTTTATTTGATGAAGTATTGTTGCCTAAATTCAATTTTGCGCAAAAAATTTCAGTGTAAAGTTTAATTTTTGGACAAAGTTGGATTTCCAGCTAAAGCTTACATCCTACAAACTTCTAACCTAGCCTGTTCGAAAGAGCGTTCAATTTTGACCCCCCCTAGGTTTAGGGGATATAGGGGGACTCCCGATCATTAGGCGAAAAAATGCCGTTTTTCCGACTTATCCCAACCCCCAAGGGTTTTAACACCAATAATTTCACTCTCGATTTTTATTAAAAGGGGCCACATCTATTTTGGGGGCTAGAGATCAGATTGGGGGCTTGTCTGACGATGGGGGTTCTATATTTTTATTAAAAGATGAGGTAGGAAGCGATTTATGAGCAAAAATAATTTCCCCCCCCGCCGAATCTTGACCCATAAAAAATGCGAACATAAATTGTGCTTATTTTACTTTTGACTGCTTAATTTTAGACTGTACACACCTTGAGCTTGAACCACTAGAAAAATTTCTGAAACATTTTGGATATATAAACCTAGAACAACCAAAAAAACCCAGTGAAAATCTTAGAAAAACCCTAGAAAAATTGGATCAAGTGCAGTTGGGGGGGGGAATAGTGGACCTATTTTTTGGAGTAGAGCACCTTGAGGGAAGGATTTTTTGTAATAGAAACCCTATCCACAAATTTGGATTTTCTGAGCTATGACCCCTTGAAAATAGCATTTTCAGTGTTTTTGAAAGTGAACGTAGGCCAAAGTTCGAAGCCAAAAATGGCTGTAATCTTCGTTTTTGGATAGTTTTGAGTGCGTTATGATGTTTTAAGGCATCGTCTAGGCTTAATTGGCAGGATTCTCTAGGCTAAAGCTCGCAGGATTTTTTCTGAAAATTTCGATTTTTTATTGCCTAAGCCTAAGCCCCATACTAAGCCTAAGCCCCAAGCCTAAGCCTAGGCCCTAAGCCCAAGCCTAAATTAAGGCCGAGTTTGAATTTGGTCAACAATTGGACGTTTCTGGCAAACTTAGCCAATTATTCGGCAGGAACCAGGTCAAAGAGCCTTTGTTTTGCTTCTAAAAAATTGTAAACAATAATCAGAGACCATTTAGACACGATTAGAACGGAAAAAACAAGAGCTTCGGAAAAAAATTGCGAAAACGTCCCTCGCTGAGGGTTCAGATTTCGTGGGGTCGTATCTTAGAAAATTCAAAAAATGAAATAGGGGTTCTTGAAGCAAAAATGCTTCCCCCAAGGTGCTCTACTCAAAAAAATAGGTCCACTATCACAGGAAAAAAAGTGAGTACAAAAAAAGTACAAAAAAAGTACAAAAGTGGGTTTGTACATTTTTTGTACTTTTTTTGTACTATTTTTGTACTTTTTATGTACTTTTTATGTACTTTTTTTGTACTTTTTTTGTACTTTTTGAAAATTCGTTTTTTTGAAGTTTCGCTGCTATAATACATTTTTTAGCCATTTTGGATCACCGTGGTGTACTTTTTTTCGCTCTGATACTTTTGTTGTTTGATAAGACTAACTTATGTTTTTTTGCAAATTTGGCTCTTTTTGTACTTTTTTTGTACTATTTTTGTACATTTTTTGTACTTTTTTTGTACTATTTTTGTACTATTTTTGTACTTTTTTTGTACTATTTTTAAAAATGCTTTTGTGCTTTGTCTAATACATTTTAATATGTTTCCGATACTTGTTGATGAATAGTGCTCCAATTTATAATGAGTTTTTGCCTTATTTTAATTAACAGTTTTTGTACTTTTTTTGTACAATTTTTGTACTTTTTTTGTACTATTTTTGTACTTTTTTTGTACTATTTTTGTATCATTTTTCTAATTGTGTTTTCAGTTTTGAGTATGCGTGCGTGCGCGAGTATCTTATTATAAAAATGCCCTTTCACCAAGGGCAGCAGTGTGGGTAGGATAGGAAAGTTGGCTGATCTGTAGCGGAAAAGTTCTAGTAAGCTTGCTAAATGTACACGACAAGTTTTAATGCTTTTAAATTCTGAAAAAATGCATATTTGGGCAGAAGTCATTTCTGCCAAAGAGTCGATTTTTGAAGAAACATTGTGAGTCACACGTGTGTCGGAGAAACTGTTTTTAGTCCATGCTGCAGCCTAAGAGTTGTAGAACACGATGAAATTGAGATTATACTCACTGCTAATAGAACAATGAAAAAGTGATAGGTTTCTTCCCGCATTAGGGTTTTTTCCCGCATTGGTTTTTTTCCCGCAGGTTTCGAGGCTTATTACTCAGAAACGTGAGTAGTTAGTGTTAGAATCCATTTTATTAGTGCAACAGTTAGACGAAAGATGGCCGTTATAACAGCCGCGAGCATTAATGGATCCAATTTATGTGGAGAATAGGCATACATGTACACGGGGTCTTCGTCTGGGGGGGGGGGGGGGGCTTGTCCCAGAATTTTCGAAATTTTAGGGGGGCTTGTCCCGACTTTTTGGGGGCTTGAGCGGACAAAAACGCAAACATTTTGAATTTTTGCCAAAAAAATAGATATTTTTGGCAAAATTTGGCTATTTCTAGAAATTTTTTAGCTTTTTACCCATTTTTAAAGCATTTTACGGCGATCTTGGGCAATTTCTTAGTGCTCGGGCACCTTTCTTTTAGCACCAAGGAAGGGGGCTTGTCCCGGTTTCTCAAATCTGCGGGGGAGGTCTTGCCCCCCCCAGACCCTCCCCATGTACATCTGTGAGCACAGGACGACCCAAAAAGTTGAAAATAGGGTTTACTTTTTTCCTTTATATATATATATATATTATATATATATATATATATATATATATATATATATATATATATATATATATATATATATATATATATATATATATATATATATATATATATATATATATATATATATATATATATATATATATATATATATATATATATATATATATATATAAAATAATGGTGGCACAGTTGCACGGCATATATATATAATGGGCGGATGGCACTGAGCAGTGGGCAGGTAACACATTCTGGAAAGGTGTATATACTATATTTTGTATATATTATATATTGCGCAGTATATAACTTGGTATTCAGTTAAGTTTATATATATATATATATATATATATATATATATATATATATATATATATATATATATAAAAAAATATATATATATATATATATATATATATATATATAATATATAGTATGTACTATTCGGCGCATAGCTGTGAGGGACATAGACCACCGCCGAAATTTCACAAATATGGGTGGGGAATAGGTGTCAGCATTATGTCACATCGTAAAAACAAAATGACAAAATATGTACAAATAAAGCACAAAAATAGTACAAAAAAAGTACAAAAATAGTACAAAAAATGTACAAAAATAGTATATACAAAAAAAGTACAAAAATGACTGAAAATTTTAACATCTTTTTTACTTTTTGAAGGCCTATTTAAGTGATTTACTATCCATTTTTTAAGGAAAATTTAGCCTTGAAACAAAAAAATAAAAGTACAAAAAAAGTACAAAATTAGTACAAAAAAAGTACAAAAATAGTACAAAAGATTTGAATAGAAAGTACAAAAAAAGTACAAAAATTGTACAAAAAAAGTACAAACTTGCACTAAACAGTACAAAAAAAGTACAAAAAATGTACAAAAAAAGTACAAAAAATGTACAAAAAAAGTACAAAAAAAGTACAAACTTGCCAGGCCAAATTACAAAAAAAGTACAAAAATAGTACAAAAAAAGTACAAAATTTTTTGTACTTTTTTTGTAACTTTTTGTACTTTTTTTGTACATTTTTTGTACTAATATTTTTTCCTGTGTATTCCCCCCCCCCCAACTGCATTTAACCCGAAGTCTGGAAAAATTCTAGAAAAACCCAGAAAAACCCTAGAAAAACCCTAGAAAAATCCTAGAAAAACCCTAGAAAAATCCTAGAAAAACCCTAGAAAACAGTGGCGTAGCCAGGGGGGGTGGCGGGGGGCCAAAGCCCCCCCTCAGCGATTTGGGCCCCCCCTCGGATAAAAAATTTGGGTCGCGTAGCACCTCCCCCCCCCTCCCCCCCGGTAGACAAACTTCGAAAATCTTTCGGGCAAAAAGGCACTTTGGCCCCTCCCTCAACTCGATCCTGGCTACGCTACTGCTAGAAAAATCCTAGAAAAACCCTACAAAAATCCTTGAAAAACCCTAGAAAAACCCTAGAAAATTCCTAGAAAAATCCTAGAAAAGCCAGACAGACAGACAGACAAAATGTTTATTTGCCAGTGAAAAACAAATATGTCACACCAGGACATTGTAAAAAGTTTAATAAGCACAAGATATATATGTGCATCATAAAAAAGGAAAACTAACAAACATAAAAAAAGAAAACAAAACAGACATATGGTGGTTCAATTGGCGAAAGCGACATAGATATTCAATTTCAAATTCAAATCAGAGAGAAAAAAAGGCAAGAGGTTAGGCTGAGACCTATTCAGGTCATTTAAGGTTTAAGTTTCTGTCGTTTAACCGAAATACGTATATTTTCAAATTTTTCCCACTGGTTAGGCTTCAAGGTGGCGCTCCTGAAATGTGACTTTTCAAAAAACAGCAGTTTGGGGCCAATTTTGTATACACAATTGCAAGCCGGTGTAAAAGTATGCCTAAATACTAAAAATGAAGTTGATTGATACAAGTTAGCTAGCATTCACTGTAGACCAAACGTGAGTGGAATTTCGGCTTGCGATTTCTCTTCCAAGTAGCTGTTGCACAATCAATAGCTCATTTTGCTCCCCTCAACGTGATCCAGCGGTCGCTCAAGTCATTTTTGATGAATAATATTGATATATTGAAAAACATTAAAATCACGATCCTTAAGGTGGCGCTCCTGAAATGTGGGTTTTGGCCATTATTTTGAAAATGCGCAAAAATAACAATATATCGTAAGAACAAAAGTTGTTCAGGATTAAATTTCCTTTAATTTGATGTGCATATCACATGAAAATTTTTGAACATTGAACATTTTTGAGCTTTTTTCAGCAAGAAAAATAGATTTTCACGGAAATAGATTTACAAGCCAGTATATTTACACGTGTGTAATGATTTTGGAAGATTGAAAAACACTAGCAGCTGTGTTTTTCTTGAACATACTTAAAAATTTTCGACGTTTTATTGAGTTTGGTGCAAATTTTTTGTAAAATGAGACAATATTTTCTGCACGATGTTGAAAAGAAGTGCGTGTGAATACAAACGCAAATTTTCGGCTTGCGCTTTTAAAAAATTGGCTCAGCGAGGAAAGTTAAAATTGGCACATACATACACTTTTCGCGAACGACGAAGCTCGTCGTACGCCGACGAAGAGGGAACTTTTTTTTGCACAGTACTGTAAATGCATCTTGTTGTTTTCGAGCGGTCGCAAACTTTGATTTAGAGCTAATCGATATTATTTGAGAATTTTAGTTAAATTTACTTTTCTCGAAAATCGAGGTTTTGGTGTTTTTCAATATATCAATAATATTCATTAAAAATGACTATTTGCGACCGCTCGATCACGTTAAGGGGAGCAAAATGAGCCAGTGATTGTGCAACAGCTACTTACTTGCGAAGAGAAATCGCAAGCCGAAATTCCACTCACGTTTGGTCTACAGTGAATGCTAACTTGTTCCTGTCGCTACCTCAGTAGTGACAGGACTTTACATTTGTTTTGCCCTACGTAAATTGCACGTCTTACATGTAATCACTGTGGCAAATTTGTGAGCGTGTTTGTGTGTAATTTTTCTGTAATGTGTGTGTGTGAGCTGGCCCAGACGGCCAGCCAGCTAGCTTCGGTTTGTTGTTGCTTAGCTAGCTTACTGTAGGGCCGAAATGGCCAAATTAGTCGTCTTCTATTGTTCTTTAAAGCCCTAAACATAATTTTTTATTGACTGACGCTTCAATTATCGAAAACTAGGTAAAATGCATTTAATTACTTCCAGAATTCTTCAAAACAAGCAGCAACAAAAAAGTCATCCCGAAGCTAAGTAAAACGCACCTTGACGGCAGTTTCAAATAGATGTATTCAAAAACAGTGTTTAACCAGAAAATCGTAATTATTTTGGCATAACTGTTTTATTGGTACCTCAAGTACGCGTTTATTACAGTGTCGTTTATTCTGCAAGCTTAGTGTTCAGGTAGTTGCTATGCAAAACTTCGTCAATCAGAGACTAATTTCGGGTGCATGAGCTAGACTGGAAGACTGAAAGAGATTGCATTTACAACTGTGAGTCTTACTAGCTTATAGACGCAAATACGGACAGGTATAAACCAAACTTTAGCATTTTACAGCATGGTGTAAATTTGTAAGCCATAAATGAACCGTTTTTTTAGCAAACACTTTGATAGCTACACCGAACATGCACTAACCGAACAGATATTTGTTTTTACTAAGGCCCTGTGGTGGGTTGGTTCGTCGAAAGTTGTACCTTAGGTTCGGTAAATCCAAAGCATTCACACATTTTAAGCTGCAGAAACCTGGGTGAGTCGTCAACCGAGGGTTGGGGGGGGGGGGGGGGGTGCTACGCTGTTTGTTTTAAATTAGGGAGCGAAATGTGGGATAGATCGGGGGAAAGAGTCGGATCAGGTGTGTGTAAGACTGTGCTACATAGTGCAATCCTTTATGGGTATGTATATATTGTATGTGGATCCACGGGTCTTCTTGAGGTTGGCAAACCCTATCAGTCGCGTCAGAAAACCGTGTCTGGGTCGAATGAGGTAGACTTAGGCCCGGTTCACACAGACTTACTTTTTACTTTTTCCTTTTTACTTTATACTTTTTACTTTTGACTTTATACTTTTTACTTTTGCAAAAGTGTTCACACAGGCTTACTTTTTACTTAAGGAAGATCGCATTCAATTGGCTGGCTTTGGCGCACTTGTCTGTCAAAATGCAAATCTAACCAGTAATAATGAAGCTCAATAGGCGGAGCTTTTCTCAGAGCATTTGATTGCTAGTTTGCAAAAGTAAAAAGTAAAAAGTAGAACGCGTTTCTTACTTTTACTTTTGGCCAAAAGTAAAAAGTAAAAAGTAAAAAGTACGTCCTGTATGAACCGAAATTTTTACTTTGGCCCAAAAGTAAAAAGTTAAAAGTAAAAAGTACGTCTGTGTGAACCGGGCCTTAGAGAAAAGAATAATATTTGGGGCTGACAGAGTTGGGGGTTCTGTTGGGTGCAGTGTTGTTAAGCATTCTCCAAGTCCACACAAAAGTCCCAGGCTCGATCCTCTACACAATTTTTTTCTTTCACAAAATAGGAAAATCCTTCTTTAGCATAATTATTTAAAACTATATTTGTAAAATTAACGTAAAATTTACAATTTAAATTTACGTTTTAAAAAAATACCGAAAAACTTAGTAAAAGTTGAAATGAGCGACAGGTTAAACTTCCTTTGAAGGGACTTCTTCCAGCTTATGTCTATTTTACCGATTATATGTTGCACTGACTGCTGGTCAAGACTTCAATTATGATGTGATCATGGATCAAAACTCAATAAATTTTGCATAAAATTGCTGCTTGTTTTCGATTGAATTCCTAAACCATAACAAGTGCGGACAGTGGTACAGCTCTTTATAGTACAATTGTAGCAGAGAATAGTGATGGTGCAGGCTTATAATTGTTGTGGCTAAGTTACAGACATAGGCAACATTACTTGGGCCAGCGCGGGCCTCCCGTCCGCCTCGGTCCCCCACTGCCCGCTCGTTTATACCAAATACCTTATATTTTCTTGTTTCTCTGATTTTTGCACTTTTTTTTGGCTTTTCCCCGTGGTGCCCCGGTGCACCGGGGGGGTGGGCCCGCCCTACCCCTTATATATACTATTGTGTACTGTCTATATACAACATATCCGTATACCCTACACCGGGCGTCTGACCTTACGTGGCATGTATATATAAGAAAGTGTAGATATAGAGGATCTATATATTATATTTATTGGTCGTTTGTTTTTGTTTATTAATCGTACTCAGTGCGCGCGCGACCGCCCTTTTCCTTGTTTTGGTTCTTTGTCCGTCCCCCCCTATTTTTCGGTGTTTTGAGCTCTGATTTTCTGTCCTTGCTGCTGCGGTCGAAAACGAGCGTTGTTTTTGACCGAAAAATGCTAAAATGTGTCGTTTTTTGCGTTAAAATAGCAATTAAGTGCATTTTAACACATTTCTAAAAATCAAGAAGTCATTCCCCCCCGAAATTTTTCTGGCTACGCCACTATATATATATATATATATATATATATATATATATATATATATATATATATATATATATTTATTTATATATATATAATATAAAAACCTTAATTCAAGTTTGGAAAATAAGTTGAAAGAAATCAAAACATACAGTCGTCGAATGAAAAAAACTACTATACACTTACCAACTTAACGATAAGCAATATTGAAAATATAACACAATGCAGATGACGTAGAGCATAATTTTTAAACATTCAGGGTATAAAACAATTTGCCTGCACACCTGTAATTGCATAAATTTTACTTAAGATTTGCCATATAATAATCGAAAAAGGTTGCGCAGGCGATCGGTAGCGATAGTCAGTATCTAACACCAACGAGACAAAAGTTTTGGAGGGGTGTCGGTGCGATGTGTTCTACCCTACTAGACAAAAAATTTTACGAAAATTCAAGGTTTTTTCAACATTTAGCGACAAAAAATTATGCCTGATCACCTGGACTTGCGTATAATCTACATAGACTGTACCAAAATTTACTTGACCTTTGCGTAGTAATACGTGAAAACGATTACCTTGGTGATTAGTAGCGGTAGTCAATATTTAATGCAACGAAACACGAGATTCGTCGAAAACTCATGCTTTTTCTAGTGCCAAGGTCTAAAAAACTGTGCCTATCCACTTGGAAATGAATAAAATTTAGTTGAAATTTGCCACATAATAATTGAAAAAGGTGGCGCAGGGAATTAGTATCGATAGTCAACCGCAGCGCCAATGCCAACAAGATATTTGTCGAAAAATCATGATTTTTCAAGATTCAGGGTCAAAAAATAAACCTGTTCACTTGGAATTGCATGTAATATACTTTAGATGTGTCACAAAGTAATTGAAATTGGTTCCACAGGGGATTAGTAGCGATATGTAGTCAATCTTTAACGCCAACGAACCAAAGTTTCAAAAAATCAAGGTTTTTCAACTTTTAGCGTCAAAAAGTATGCCTGTCCACCTGGATTTTTGTATAATTTACATAGCCTGTATCAACATTCACTTGAAATTTGCCAAATAATACGTGAAAACGGTTACTTTGGCGATTAGTAGCGATAGCCTATAGTCAATATATTAATGCCTACGAAACAAGAGATTTGTGGAAAAAATCATGCTTTACATTCCGGATCTCAAAAACTGTGCCTGTCCGCTTGGAATTGCATAAAATTTATTTAAAATTTGTCACATAATAAGGCGCTGGGTGGCTCAGGGAATTAGTATTGATAATTAACCGCTAATGCCAACGAATCAAGAGATTTGTCGAAAAATCATGATTTTTCAAGATTCAGGGTCTAAAAAATATGCCTGTCCACCTGGAATTGCATATAATTTACATAGCCTGTATCAAACTTTACTTGAATTTTGCCAAATATATAACACTTAAAAACAATTACTTTGGCGATTAGTATATATCGATAGTCAATCTTTAATGCCAACGAGACAAAAGTTTCGCCGAAAAATCATGCTTTTTTCACCATTCAGGGTTCAAAAAATATGCCTGTCCACCTGAAATTTTTTATAATTTATACAGCCAGCAACACCTCAAACTAAGCTTTTACAGTAATATTTATAAATGGTTACTCATATGATTCGTTGAGATAAACACGAATTAAATAAAAAAACTTTGCACAAAAGGTGTGTTTTCTGGCATTTGACGTGCTGCAGCTCAGCCCTAGAGCTACCGATTGACGTAAAATTTTGCACTGACGTAGCCTAGTGTATGCGTGAGACCATCAGAAATGAAAATATCAAAAACGAAAAATCAAAATTGAACTGTAAAAATAATAAGTGTAGGGTCACTAAATAGGACCGTTTTAAACCTTATTCCTCCGTACTAAAATGTTTTTTAGCTATAAATTTACAAAAAATGGTCAAGAGCAATACATTTTCGGTTTCATGCATCCCGGAAGGAAGGTCACAAAATATCTAGTAAGAAAAAATTTCATTTTCAAGTTGCCCTACTATCGGTTGACTCGGTTATATATCATAAGTATAATAGTATAAGTCATCTGCCGAGAATATAGGTCCTGTGCTTACAATTTACGGTTCTCTGCCTACGTCGGCAACCCGTTGAAGGCACTTGACCAGTTGAATATATATTGAAAAAAAACTGTATGGTTCACTCAACTAATTTTGTTGGTTGGCACCGTTTCACTGCGGCACCCGCCAACAATGTGCCGTATCGGTCAATTTGACCAAAATATTGATTTTTGCCAATTTCAGCAAAAAGTTGCCGTTAGGGGCAATTTTTGGGCGCTGACCACGTTTTGAACTGTTTTTAAAGATGAAGTTTGCTTTTAGCAGAAAATGAATATACTTGGTTGCTGAAAAATAGTGGCCAATGTTCACCTGCCAGGGCGGTAAATTTGTTTCAACTTCTCTTAATGATTTTGTTTTAGGTTTAATTTTGATGCTGAACACGGAAATGAATTTGTTTTAACCAAAAAGTTATACCACTAAATCCCAAGTTTGCATGTCATTGTTTGTAACTTAAGCGAAAAAACACATAGTATTATTATAATAATGAACCAATTGGGCATAACTATGGTTAGAATAGGAGGTTAGCGTTCAAAAACGGACAAATGCAACCTAATTCAAAATAATGGACAAGTTTGGTGTGAATAGAAAATTGATTCTTGTTAAACTTGTCCATTATTTTTGACGAGCTAGGTTGTATTTTTCTCAATTTGCCTTAAGTGATGTCCAATGGGGGGGGGGGGGGGCATTTTAAATATTTAAAGTTTGAGAGGATTTAAGCCCTGTTCGCACGAGGCAACTTTCGGGCAACTTACTGGCCGCGACTTGGTCGCCGCAACCAAAAGTCGCGGCAACGCACGCGTTCACACGTGCATGTTTAGCGGCAACTACTTGCTCCAACCCAGTCGGTCGGTTGCAGCAACGGCCAATTTGTAGGCATTATTTTAAAAATATCCAATCAAAATAAATGACGCCAAGTCTATGTAAATCCGGGAAATCCAAGATATTTAGTTTTTCATAATTTGGCCTTGCTGAAGTTTGCACTCTGCGTTGCTACAGCCAAGAGTACATAATAGTGTCTCACTCTATTTAGAAAAAGAATGGGACACTCTTCAGTCTGCCTTTGAACGGCTCATCTGAACTCTGAATTGAAACTGATCTATTGAAAATTGATGTTGGGTCTTGTGGACGAGTGAGTGACGGTGAAGTGGCCTGCGTTCACCTTTCAGAAATTCATCTTTAGACTAAAGAGTCATTATTTCAGAAAAAATTTTCTAAAACGTTCTACCTCTCAGAAAACTTTTCATGTGTGTTTTACATTTTTTACTAAAGGTTTCGAAAACAATGTTTATTGCCAAGATGATTTGGGGTGGTAAAGAGAATGAAATTGAACGATTGGTAACAAACTAGTAATAGTTACCAGTGTAGTTTGGTCCCGAGGCCTGCTACAGTTCCAGCCATCATATTGGCTCATTTCCCCTAATTATGTAGTCAAAGTGTGCGAAGGCTCTGCCATTGACAAGACGACGGCATGCACATACAAATTACTGCGCGCGGATAAGCCAACGCTATAGGCAACAGTTAAAAATTTGACCATGCATGCATCTGCATTCTCACACTTGAATTTAAGAGCGTGCGTGAGCAGCAGCCCATCAGATATCGAGTTGCCCCTAGAAAGTCGCCGGTCGCCCGAAGCGATCGCTCCTAGAGCGATCGGAGCAGCTTGGTTGCCGCAACTTTTTGATCAAGTCGCCCGTGCGTTCACACGGCATTTTTCGAGCAACTTTGCTGAAGTTTGGTTGCGGCGACCAGCTCACGGCAACTTAAGTTGGCCCGAAAGTTGCCTCGTGTGAACAGAGCTTAACCGTGGTTACAGCATATTACATAATATAAACACAAGTATACAAGGCATAGCCAGATAGAAACACGGTTCAGCACAATGGGTATGAGTGGGGGCGAGGGGAAATTTAAATCAAATTTGTGATTTATACCTACATTTTGGCCGAAAATTTCAAAAAAATTTTTGCTTAAACACGAAAATGTTTTGTCTGCTTTGGTAAAAGGGCCTCGAAACTGTACTTTTTGTCCGTTGTCTTTATCATAATTGGCCCATGTTATCCATGAATTTCGGATGCGTGATATTCGTTAAAGTATCATTGAAAACAGTCGCAAGCACATCTGATTGGAAAAAATGTTCCACATATTTGTCCCAGTCGAACTGAATAAAAAAATTGCAATATTTTAATATTTCAAATTAAATCTGACCAGGAATTTTTGCCCCTTGACACAATTGATGGCATGATTTTTAATGACTATTAGCTGCACTCTAATGCTCGCAATTCTTAATTTCTATAATAAAATTGCATGTTTCTTTTCTTCTCAGGCTCCAGCATTTTTTTGGTCGGACATTTAATAAGCTTCCGCTGGTAGTGCTATGTGAAGTTTTACTGCTGTTTTTCAATAGTCTTTTTTTATGCAAACGGCGCAGCAAAAAAGGTGTGTCGGGTCTTTCGCCCTAGTTTAGAGTACAATTTTAAAGTTGCAACTAATTCAACAGAAGCAGTTACAAGTAGCGCTGATTTTTATCACTAACGCTGTAACTGAAATTCAATTCTGTTATGGTACTCGTCTCGGTAGCTTTCCTGGTAAAAATTGTCATACCCAGTTGTATTTATCTTTTATTTCTCCAAATTTCATTAGATTGTCAAGTGCTGACATATTCATGGCTTCCACGGGTGTTTCATTGATCTGTAACCAACGGTGACATACTGTATCTATCTATTCTGTGTTTTATCTACATACATGTCCAAGGTACTAAGTCGTGGCGCAGCCCTGTACTGAAACTATTTTTAGCTTACCAGTAACAGTTAGCTAAACAAGATGTTTAACCGTCCTGCAAACAGTGACAGGTGGTTCACTTATGAACTACTTAATAGCACAAGTATGGTTTAATGTACACAGTTCAACTTTAAAGTCTTGTTAAGTTGTTAACAATGTCAATTGAAAGGGTTTGACTAATTTCAGTTTTAACTGACTTTAATTTTAGCTGTTTGGCTTTTGAGTTGTGCGTGTTTTAGCAGACGAGTTTTAGCTGGTTTAGCTGTAAAAATGTGTCCTATAGAAAGCTGACGGGTGTATTTATTAGGGAATGTTGTGCATGTGGTAGTTTAGAATAGACATTAGACATTTTTTTCTTATCGTCACAGTATGAACCTAGGACAATAGGACCCTGTCACGTCTCGGACCCAACTAGTTCGTACCAGGACCATACGTGGGCAGCTAGACAATTCTCAGGAGGATGCGGAGCAGCTTTTTTGCCTAGTATCTGTTTGTGAGCCACCGGTTTTGCCTTCGTGAGCTACCTTCAAACATTCTGGGGGGAGGGGGGGAAGCACCTGTCTGGAGGGGTGTGAGGTTGCCATTTCGGGGGAGGGGGGTGAAACCCCCCCAACCCCTCACGCCCATGTATGAACTGACACAGGCTAGTTCAGATCAGGACCGTCTAGTTAGCAGG